>VDFB02266574.1:0-56958 GCA_007258455.2 Sequoia sempervirens
GAGCCTTCTATTCCTTTGCAGTCTCTAGCCTCCAACTCAGCGAGTCATAGAAACCACCTTATGTGCGAGTGCAAGCGCTGGCGAAAGGCTCTTTTGGATGAGCAATCCACCTCACAAAGGAAGGAGGAATAAATGATGACCCCTACTTCAAGGCCTCCTGTAGTGTTGTCCTCTTCCCTTCCTTTTGTTTCTCTTCAATCTGGTCCCATACTACTTTTGGCTTCCACTGTGAGTACGAATGCACCTAACCTCAAGGGGGTATAGGTGTTCATTGCTCCTTCAGTGGAGCCACCTTTGTTGATGTTCATTTCTGATATCCATCCTTTCCCAAAGCTTGTGGATATGATTAATACCTTGGTTGTATCCGCTGTGATTCTTCCTCCTCTTCCTTCGCACCTCTAGCCTTGTTTGTGGGGAGTTCATCTCCTCTGACGAAGCAAAAGGTGGAGTGTGGTCCTTCTTGCAGTGAAGGTGAAATAGGATCCCACCTTCTTCACAAGGTGGTCTCATGCAGACTTGTTCTGTCCTAGTGACGGAACCAGCCTTGGCTTCCCCTGAGTTCGTCACTGCTCTCGAGTCCTTTAGCAAGCCTAGTGGTGAATCTCAAGTGCATCCTGCCCCGTCCATTGAATTTAAACATAGTGCTCCTCTAGGGTGCATGTTTAACTCTGTGGATGAAGCTTCGACCTTATTAATGATCTTCTCAAAAAAATTGACCCTAGCTCCACAAGAGCTCGGTGAAGAAGATCTTGCAAGGCCTTCTTCCTTGACCCTTGTTGTGGGAGGGTCAAATTCTCCTCCTCTTAACATCCCACCACTACAAGCTCGTCGTCCTTCCCCCTAAGATGATCTAGAGTGGGAAGTGGATGACTCTTCATCAATTAGTGTTAGGAGGAGGCCCCTTCTTGATCTTGTGTGTGTGTGTGTGTTTTTTGTGATGTATTCCCCCATGATCATGTTATAGGTGCATGGATGACCCTTGTCACCCTTGTAGGTGCTTGGATACAGGCCTAGTTTTTGTGTCGTAAACCTTCTTCTATTTGTATCATCATTCTTCCATGATTTTGCTTGATTTTTGATAAATTGGGGATGATGCAAAGCATTGGAGGCACTTAGGCTTCCCTTCCATGTTGACCCAATTTTTTATTTTTACTTTATTTCTTGTGCATTCTCCCTGATCTGGTTGGGGACTGATGATCTTTTTCCTTACACTGCAGTTACCTATTATTTATATGAGCATGGATAGATCAGACCCCGCTAAACTAGATCCCCTTGTGTCGTTTGTTCATGTTGTCTTCTTTCTCTTTACCTTTCTCTCTTCTTTTCTTGAGTTGTCCCTTTCATGTGTGACAATGCTTTACTTCAACATTCCAATTTTTAGAAAATGCATTCATTTTCCAATGAATATTTTCTCGAAGATCTTCACAAATCTTTCTTTAGAATTGCATTCTCAATGTGGAACCCCAACAAAACATGTTTCCTTTGTCACGAGTTCATAAAGAAAGGACTTGAAACCCTTCCTTTGAAGCGGGAATAGCATTGACCTTCCCTTCATGTGGGGGCATATTCTTCCTTTCAAATTCCTTGATGAAGTGATCATCTTTCAAAGGGATCCCTTGATGATGGATCGATTTGAGAAAGAAGGCCTCTGCTTTCAAACTGAGTGTCCCTTGAGTGGACCCCTTCTTCATGATGGGTTCCAAAGGGACCCCTTTGAAATTCTTCCACAATTGTTGACGATCTACGTGACTATCTGCTTACTTTCCTATGTGGCCACTTCCCAACTCTACAGAATCCACTTTCTTAGGTTTCCTCCATGCATGAGATCTTGGGAAATACCTCCCTGGAGGTCTGAGAGCCTCTAGGGAGCTTCCTTTGAGCCTCCTCCATGTGAGAGATCTTTTGGGGTGGCTTCCCTGCTAGTTTGGGTCTATAGGGTGCTTTTTCGTGTTTCCTCCATGTGAGAGATCTTTGGGGTTACCTTCTCTACAGGTCTGCAGGTCTGTAGGGTGCTTCCTTGGGTATTCTTCATGTGAGATATCTTAGAGAATACCTTCCCTACAGGTTTGCAGGTCTATAGGATGCTTTCCTAGCTTCCTCCATGTGAGAGATCCTAGGAGACGCTTCCCGGGTATCCTCCATGTGAGATTTCTTGGGGGACACCTTCCTTATAGGTTTGCGGGCCTGTAAGGCACTTACTTCATGGGGCTTCCTTCATGCAAGATATATTGGGGGTTGCCTCCTTTTAGGTCCATGGGCTTGTGAGACATTTTCTTTCTTTAGCTTCATAGTTCTGAGAAGCTATGAAGTCCTTTGATTGTCCTACACCTTTAGATTCATCAAATCGTGGTCTGCTTCCTTGACTGTTTAGGTATACATTCCTAACCCTACTCTTCTTCTATCTACTTTAGCGAAGCATTCATCAGTACCAGTACTCATGCTCGCTAAAATGGGGGAAAAATGTATAAGAGTGAATTTGCACCCTTTATGCAAATTCCTTTTTTGTCTTCTCCACTTTAGAAAACCAAGTTTGAAGGCTTAATTACACCGAAGCCCACTGCTTTCATTCCACTTGGTGCCTATTTTGAGCATTGATTGGGGAATTTTTGTCAAGGATGCCCGCACAGTGCATAGACGTTCATACAACACACTTATGTCCCTAGTAGATTCTTGCGGCTAAACCTGTAGAGGCGTTACACTTCTCATTGGAGGTCAAGTTGTAATGCCCTCTTCATCCAACTGACCTGAATATGGCCATTTTCTTCATCTCCTCTTCAAATTCCCTCCTCCTACAGGCTTCACAACTTCCTTTGGCATACCTTCAAGCAATCTTCTTCACTCTCTTGCACTTACTTCTAGCATTCTCAAGCATTCTAGCAGCACTCTTGCACTCCATTGCAACAACAACTTCACTCCATCACTTCAGTAGAGAAAGTCTAGGACCACACCATTGCAGCAGAGGCTTGAGTACTCCTATTCTCTCCCCCATTAGCCTTGAGTTCTTTTGGTGGAGGTGGTAATATTCTCATTCCTCTCCTTTATTACTTGGTAGAGTAAGCACATTTATTGTTTTGTAGTTCTTTAGTGTTCTTCATTACATTATTTTCTTTATCTCACTTTCTTGGTTGTCCATGGAGGTGGAAACACATAAACGGGGGTTTGACTAAGGTAGGCTCCTATACAACGACCCAACTTTTTTCCTCCTCTTTGTGTGTAGGTGAACATGCTTTCAAGGAGCTAGCTAGTGAACTAGTTTCTTTGTGAGATCATCCTTGCCACCTTAACTCTTGCATTTTTACTCTATCACATTAGAGAGTATTTTGTTTACTTAATCACATTATTTTGGCCCTTTAGTAGTAGTTAGTTGGGTCGTTATCTTGTTTTCCTAGGTTAGACCTTGTCTCTTTAGTTTTATGGTCATACGGACACATGTGCACTTGAGAGATGCTAGCACGACGCATTGTCATCCCAAGACCGTGCTTCCTAAGGTGTAGCGTTGAACCCGAAAAATGGCTCACCTAGCCCCATCTTGCATTTCAGGTTTGTAGGGTGATTGAAGGACTTTATAGTCCTCATCATTCTCCTCCCACATTCCCCAACATCTTGTTAAGCTAAGGTAAATTAGGGAAGCCTTCTGCTCTCGGCCCTCCGTGACCTGGGGCCTTGAACGTGGTTGGTCCCTCTCTCTTACATAGGGTTAGGGTTTTGTAGATTTCCATACTTAGTAAAGTCCAATGAACCATAATTTGAATTTAATGGAATTTGGCTCAATGAACAGGTAGCTTCCTAAAGAAGATAGCAGGAAAACTCTAACAAAATATTCTATATGTGTTGGATAGTAGTGCAAGGCTCGAGGAAAAACATGCATGTTGGTGGAGATAAGAAAAAAAAATACAATCAAAAAATTGTCAAAGTTTTAGAAAAGCGCATGTTGTTGAGAGTGTGATAGAAAGAGAAAAATAGAGAGCTAGGAAACAAATAGAGAATGCACTAATTTTAAATGAGTAGAACCTAAACAAAAAATTAGAGGTTTCTATTTGTGTTAACATTCAAGGTGAACAATTGAGAAAGGTGTAGAATAGAGAGAGTTGCAAAGAAAAGTGTTGAGCTACAAAGAATTGTGTACTTGCAAATAAAGTTGCAACATTGAATTGTGTTCAAATTTATTGTAATATCTTGAATTATGAATCTGATTGGTAGGTGCCATCAAATATCTAGGTAGGTGCTCAGATTAGAGAGTGGGGTGCTTCCTTGGAGTGGGTTCTCCTAAAACTAGGGGATTGGTGTCTCCTTAGGTTTGGTTCCCTTAAAAATTGTAAAAGAACATTTATTTGTGAGGCTGGATTAGGACAGTAGATCCTAGCAACATTTATCACCGTGGTTTTTCCCATCTTGGGTTTTCCACATATATTTTGTGTTGTGTGATTCTTTTTGTGCATGTATGTGTTTCTGCAAGTTAAAACTTAATTTGCACATAAAATTATAAAATGAATTAATCTACATAGAAGGCTAAGCGATAAATTTTAGTAGATCTACTTATTCACCCCCCACCCTCTCAGTAGATTTTTGTATTCCAACATCTTCATCATGAACTTGGGTTCATCATCTTCTTCTTCATCAAAGTTGAACAAACATAAGGAGCAAGCACTTGTTGCAGCTACAAATTCTAAGTTAGGTGGATACTCGATTCAAGAACCTCACATCACATGGCTTCATTAGAGAGTATATTCTCTTCATTTGAGACTTGTTCATCACCACAAATCTTGATGGCTAACAACACATATGTTTGTGTTTGTGGGAAGGGATCCATTGATATGTATGATGGAGCATTCAATGATATTCTTTGTGTGCTTTTATTATCAACCAATATTAATTCTATCTATCAGATCACACATGGTGGAGTAGGCAAGAGTGTTGAGTTCACACTATATTCTATCATAATCTAGGATTTTCACAGTAGAGATATAGTTGTAGTTGGGGAGGTTGACCACCAATCTCGAGTCTACACCTTCTAACATTTTGCTCCTAATGGTTCGGCGGATGTTCACATTGAGGCATCTTGTGTGGACACTTTTGAGGAGATTCAGTATGGTCATTTGAATCTTGGTATTGCTTCATCTACTGAGGATCTAGTGACATGTGCTAATATCCCATCTCCTTCATCTACTGTTGTACCTGAGATGCTTGTATTGCCACAGTTTTGGCTCCTTGTGATTCAATGTAGCAGGACATACATCGTCTTCCAGAGATGGCTACTTGGGATGAGTACTTAACAAACATTGTTGGTTTTTTTTGTGAGTCCCTCATTTCATATTTAGGAGACATCATTGATTGCATTCATATTCTATTTGATGGAGATGATCCTTCTTCAATTACATTGCAAGGGAACACTTTGACCCTCTTGTTCATTCTCTACATGATCATTCTTTGCAATTTGATGTGAGTGTGGATTCTTTTGGACATTTGGACGAGGATTATTTGTCTTTAGAGGAGGTATCCTTGTCTTTGGATTTTGTTCTACAATCATTTCTAGGAGATCTTGGATTGTCTTCTTCAGTAGTGTGGCCTAGAATTCTTGTTTAGAGTGTGACAACTTTCGACATCAACATGGAGTCACTTGAGCATTCTTCAAATACATCACACATACTACATACCATCTTGGTTTTGTTTCTTCCTAAGGGGAGGAATGTTGTTCGACACTCTTGGATCACCTTCAGCATTTAGTGTTGAGCTTCTATCATCATTTCAGGAAACTCAACATGAGGGGGGGCTGCATGGTCTCTCTTCTACTTCTCTCTTATGGGGGGGATTTTTTCCTTGCATGGGGTTTTGTATTTCCCATGCATCATTGAGAGAATTTTGTTTTATTGCATCTCTCTTTTGGGGAGGATTTTTGTCCCACTAGTTTTTCTCCTTGTGTGAGAGATTTCATTTGCATTTGTTCATAGGTAACTAACATGGCCTCATAGCCGAGACCTATCTTTGTGTCATTTGCATAATAATATGCTACTCCCTAAGTTGCACTTAAGGGGGGGTGTTGGTGTAAATAAATTATTGTACCTAGTTAATTCATTACTAAGGAACGTAGGGAACTTATTTACATGTTTAGTTTACTTAGGTCCTAGGAGGGAATCTTTCTAGAAGGTGTTAGTTGTCATTAGATCTTATCTTATCTTTTGACTTATAACACATCCGTCCTAGGTAGTTGTGATAAGTTGTCATATCTCATGGGATTAAGACACTTGTCATAATCTTGTTTAATCCTTTGTCTCACCTTGGATATATATAACTAGGTGGTCTCATATGTATATTGATATAACATATTCTTAGATAATCAATTCTATTACAATCTTAAGCATTGCATATTGATCTCTCTTGTGCTTTCATGAAGTTCCTAGATCTTGGGTGGCTATAATATTCAGCCAAATCTTGTGTTAGCTCTCAAAAATGCAGGCGGAATGCCTTAAGAGGCTGCCAATCTCTTGATACGCTTTAGGGTAATAAACAAGGCCAAGAGAACTTAACCTTCTACTCTTCAAGTGCTGCTAGACCTAGGCGGGTGTACCTTTCTGAATGAAGCAGACTTGACTTATGATTATACCTCTTTCAGCAATTTGTTCACAGTGGCAAATGAAGGTGAACAAATGAAATTAACCTTGATAGCAATAGGAATCTTCTGATCTAATATCTAAGATGTTCAAATAGCAGATGTAAAGAAACTGAATGAATCCAAATGATGAAGTGTAGAGACTAGTGCCTTGTTGGGTATGCAGAGTCAAAATAAAATCAAGATGAACAACACTTCTTTGGAGAAAACTCAAATTATCTGGCATATATTATGTTTACAACTTGTATAAAAATGCAATTATGTAACTACTAAGCTCTACTTAAACAATCCAGTTGAATCTCTCTGATTACTGTGATCAACTAAAAGGATTTAATCTTTTCTTGAAAGAACCAATTGATTAATCACACAGATACAGCAAATGTGTATTGATAAACTAAACATAAACTTGTTATGACAATTTAAACAGCCAGAAAGCATCAATCTTGGAGACAACTTAGCAGTATTTTCATTAAATTCAATAGACAATTGACACCAGAAAAATGCAGCAACATCAACTGATTTTCATAAATACCTCCATTCTGAAATCATGCAACAATAGTCTCTAATCTGATAATTTTACTCTACTGTATCTACTTGTTGTGTATCGAAATCTAATAGCTCGTGATGATTTTACAATTACAAAAAATGCTAATTTTTACACCAGCATCAAAAAAATAAATCAAATTGAAATTTCATGTCAACCACCGTAGAATTTGGGCTCCTTCCAAGTCGGCCTGCAACGGCATTTTTAAAATATCACATGTCGGCCATAGTATTTTGAATTTTTGTTTATTCATCAGTGAAATAGTAGGCGAGACATATCGCATCATCATGCCAAAGGAAATTCAATTGTTATCTGCCCATTTCCTTACTCGCTTTCACCATGACTTTCGACCATCGGGGAGACCTCATATAGATTTTATTACGTTTCCCCAAAAGCACTTTTGCCTCCTATACGTCGCTATAACACTCTGCTTGTTACACCGAAGACAAGAAGCATCCTTTTGTTCCTTTGTGTTTCACTGTAGCTCTATGATATCAGGAAGACCTCTCGTAGAACACCCCAAGTGTTACCGATATGCATTTCCTTACGTGTTTTCCATTCGCTGAGACATAGGGATATCTCTCACTGAAATGCACTTTTGTTTTATTCACTGTCATTGTAACTTAATGGTATCGGAGAGACCTCCCGCAGACCTCATCCTATTTCACCGAAAGTCTTTATGCATTCTGAGTCGCTGAGAGAAAATCACGCTCTCTCTGACAAGGTCCTTCACTATTTTCCATCGGCGAGACCGAAGGTCATTCGCTAAGACTTCTTATCGAAAGCTTTAACTCATAACGATATAACATCCCCCAAAGTTGTCGGTCAGTGTAACAATTCAACTTCGCCAAGACCTTTTATTGATAACACACGAGTCATACCGAAACGCTCCCTTTGCTTTGTGCATCGCCGAGACATATCAATGTTGGGGAGACCTCTTGGAGATTACATTATGTTACACCGAAGCAGCCCGAATCCATACCCAGTTGCCGAGACAATATTACTTTCATACCAACAAAGACCCCTTTGCCCCTTTTTATCGGTGAGACCCGACGAAGTCGCTATGACATTTTGCCGGAGCCAGTAACTCATACCAATAAGTCAATCTTTCCACTGTCGGTTGGCAAGACAAAAAGACCTCGCCAAGACACAAACTATGACTCTGGCCGAAGTGAGTCCATACAAGAAAATCGGTAAGACACATCAAGATCGTTATAACATTATGCTGATACCAACAAGTTTGGCCGAAATGAATCCATATTGTGCCTGTCGCCAAGACCAAAAGAGTTCGCTAGGACATTGTACCGACGTTGCGACTCTTGCCAATGTATCCTTATTCAAGTCGGTCACCGAGACATAGAGCACTCAGAGAAACATTATATCGACGACCAGACTCCTACCGAAATGTGAATCAACCTTTGTTGCCGAGACCGTGAAGAACTCCTACCGAACAGTTCCTGCAAGAAAATTTTGATCGCTGTGACATCAAATGAGTCTTGCCGAAAGGCAACACAGACTCATGTTAGCAGAAAATGCACAATGGGTCGGGGAGACAATGGTATTCTCACGCTGATAGGAACCAAAATGTGAAAAATGCATGACTCAATGGATTCAATGGGGCAATATGGCAAAATATGAGTGGAATATGCACATGTTAGGACCAAATCTGGAAGATTATGAGTAAAACCAACATGTGAAAACATCATATTTTTACAGTTCCAACATCTTGCATGGTGTAGAGTTATTCTATACCAACTCTTACAGCTTTTGCTAAGGAGAATGGTGATTGTGGTTCTACTAAGAAGGATAATTATGTTCCTATGAATCAATGTGATACCTATAGCATGGACTATGTTATTTACACTAATCCTCCTTCTTTCCAAGAATTAAAAGCATGTTATGGTCTAGGTTTCAATCTCTTTCCTAAATATGGTTATGAAGGTAAAGGTTGTGGGTGTAATGAGAAAGGTATTAAAGTTCC
Source organism: Sequoia sempervirens (assembly GCA_007258455.2). Taxonomy (NCBI): domain Eukaryota; kingdom Viridiplantae; phylum Streptophyta; class Pinopsida; order Cupressales; family Cupressaceae; genus Sequoia; species Sequoia sempervirens. Next base: position 9,133 of record VDFB02266574.1, read on the forward strand.
CTTAGAGGTTTATCCTTGTAAGTATAAGATTGGACTTGGATACTGCCCTACAAAGTATAAGGTGAAACCATGGTTGAATGTCAACATGATTTCCACCAAATCTCCTCTTAAATTAATTCATCTTGAATTTATTGAAAGTAAGATAGACTCTAAAGACATTCATTTAGATATTTTCTCTTTGGATGAAGTGCTATAGGACTTTTTAGGTGCCTAATCTAACCTACCTTCTTATCACCATAAATGATGATTCCCATATTGCTTGAGTAAATAGAAATATTTTGGAGAATCTATTATGAGTGTTGATGACAAGGCTCATTTATCTAATATGGATGATAGTGTTTATATGCCTCATCCTGAGGACCATAGTACTCTCCTTAAAGGGGATACTTCTGATGTTCTCATGGATCCTAAATATTCTAAGAAAGTGATTAAGATTGGAAAGTGTCTCTCTCTAGAAGAGTCTAAACAACATGCTAATTTATTACATTCTCATCCTGATATCTTTGCTTGGTCATATGAGGATATTCTTAGTATTGATAAGTTTGTGGTAGTTCACGATATCATCCTATGTCTCGATACCAAGACTGTTAAGCAGAAGATCCACAAAATCAATTCCAATGTTGATGTATTAGTCAAGACTGAGATAGAAAAGCTTATAAAAGTTGGTTTTATCAATCATGTTGACTATTCACCTTGGATCTTGAATATTGTCGTTGTTAGTAAACCTGATGGCCATATTTGTATTTGTATATATTTTTGTGATCTTAATAAGGCTCCTCTTAATGATGATTTTTCATTTCCTAATAGCGATATGATTGTGGAATCAATCCAAGCCATGTCTTATTATCTTTTATGGATGGTTTCTCGAGCCATAATCATATTTGCATTAACCTAAAAGATCAATATAATTCAGCCTTCACTACCCCTTGGGGTACCTTTTGTTATGTAGTCATGTCATTTGGATTAAAGAATGTTGGAGCAACTTACCAATGGGTGATGACTTATCTTTCATTATTTTATTCACAAGATCCTATAAGATTACATTGATGACATCTTAACTAAGTCTATGACTCATCAAGATCACATCAAAAATATTTGTCTTATCTTTGAGAGACTCTGAATCTATAAGATGAGACTAAATTCTCTTAAGTGTGTCTTTGGTGTAGATACCGGCAATATTTTAGGATTTATCGCCTCTCATCGTGGAATTGAATTCAACACAAATTTAATTGATGTGATCATGAACATGCCTCCACCTAAAAAAATCTCTCAACTATGAAATTTGCAAGGGAAGATTCAAGCGATTCATAGATTTGTATCTCAATTGGTTGATCATACGCTTCCCTTCATGTTTTTTTTAAGAAAGATGTTTGTTTTCAATGGAATGATCAATGTGACAAATATTTTGATTCTATCAAAAGTTACTTGGAAAATCCTATCTTGATGTCAATTATGTAGGATAGACCCTTTTTACTTTATATCTTTGTGTCACCTCATGCTTTAGCCGCTTTATTAGCTCAACATTATGATGATGGTAAAGAAAGAGTGGTCTACAAAATTAGTCGTGTTCTATTTGATTATGAAACTCAATATTCTACCATAGAGAAATAATGTCTTGTTCTCATTTGTGCAATGCAGAAGTTATGACATTATCTTCTCCACGTAGAAACCCATGTAATTTTAAAATGTGATCTCCTTAAACATTTGTTTACTAGAAACGATATTTCGAGAAGGCTAGTGAAATGGGTAATGTTGCTCTTTGAGTTTGATGTCAAGTTCATAACTCAAAAATAAATCAAAGGACAAGTTGTCACTGATCAATTGGCATAAGCTCCCTCATCTCACTCCTTCCCTAATTTGGACTTGTTTTTTCAGATGAAATTTTATTTGCACTAGACCATGAAGCTACGTGGGAAATGTATTTCGATGGATCAAGATGTCAAACCAGCTTGGGGCCAAGTGTAGTTTTAATCTCACCCGAGGGTAAGCCAGTTCCTTCATGCAGTAGGGGGAGGCCTGCAACACACAAAGACACAATTCCAATCTGAAAACACAATTATCAGATCACAATCTCATCAAACCCTCTTCATTCAGCAAGATCACTCTATCTCCTTGTAGCATATCAAAGTCACTCAATCAAGTATAATTTCACACACACATCCTTTCAACTCACAACTACACACACATCATGGGCCCATTATAGAGCCAATCAACATATCAAACAATCACCAATGGTTGTTTTATACCAAACTACTCAAATTAGGTTTTCTACACCTTTTAGGGCTCAAATTAGCCCACTTTTACAAAGGGACCACCGTCAAAACTAGTCCAAAACTCTTGAAACCTTGGGGAAGCACTTAAAACCTATCAAAACTTAAGATTCCACCATTAGTTCTTAGAAACATAACCATTTACTAGCCAAACCATAAAACCCTCTCTTCAAGCCTAGAAACCCTAGGACTTATTGAAAATGACACTTTCCAATCACTCCAAAACCTATCAATTGCTCAAAAAAGTCTAAAAACATCTGCTCATGCTTAATTCATAATAAAACCATGCTTCCCAATTCAAATTCTCAATTTGACTCACTAAAACCTCTCTTTTCATAAGGAAAACTCAAAATTTACTCATAGGGTTTCACACCCAATTCACTTCTAGATCTCCCCTGCTCCTATTCAACATTCTCACACCTTCCCCTAAGAGTTTTTACCCATTCCACCAAGAAACAAATCAAAAGGTGGAATGGGTTCAATGCATACTTAAGACCACAAAACCTCAAATGCCCTATTTTTTGGCCGGTTGGAGAAGTTTATCTCTAAAATGCACAAAGTTCAATGAAAATTCCTTAAAACTGATCCAAATGAAAGAAGATACAATATACTATGCTAATCCACAAATAAATGAATCAAAATGGTGTTGTACGGGTCCATACAACTGTTGTTACAACAGGAAACATAGGAAAATGGAGCAAAAAAGAATTTTATTCAACTTTCAATCTTTCAAAAATGACTTCAACAACCTTCATTTGAGTTCCTTTCACCTTTTTAAACTTGTTTCCCTCCAAACCAAATGGCTATAACCTCCTAACTACCCTTTAAACTTAATTGACTCTTCAGCTTCCTTCAATAAAGCAAATTTACAACTTTTAACACTTTAACGTGGCAACTTTGCATGGTTTTGCACATTTTTCAAACTTGACCACCTAGACACCTAAAATCTATCACATTTGACTTATTATATCAAAAAATGGTCTTATAGACCTTATTTTATGCTAAATTCTTCAAAACCTATAACTTAGACCTTAACAATTTGAATTGACCATCTTGTACCAATGGTGCTCCTACACCATTCCTCTATCTTTTCGACTAGAATTTCATTGTACCAACATTGTTGAGTACGAAGCCCTTATTGTTGGATTATGTACCGCGATAGCATTAAAGATTAAACATATTTGCGTTCATGGTGATTCTAAGCTTATTGTGAGCCAAATCACAAGAACGTACCAAGCTAAGCAGAGCAAGCTATCTCAATATCGAGAGTTGGCTTTATCCTTTCTTGAATAATTCTCTTCTTGTACCCTTGAACGATGTTGTAGAAGTGTATCACTTTGTAGTTCAAATTCTCCACTCTCCTATTGTCTTAAATCAACCTAAACCTGATAGTCTTGTATGCGCTCATGTAGACTCGGCGAAATGGTATTCTCACAGCTATAATTATCTGAAGACTAGAAAATTTCTCGATAATGCTAATAAAAACACTCACACTCGGATAAGAAAGTTTTCAGCTCAATATATTATATTTTATGATGTTCTTTATTGAAAGCCTTACAATAGTCTTCTTCTTTGTTGCCTCACTAAGGCTGAATTACCCCTTTCCCTTCAAGAGGCTCATTTGGGCTTTGGGGTGGAAATTTTGGTGGTAAATACTTAGTGTGTAAACTTATTCATATTGGATATTATTTTCAAATAATGGAGCAAGACTCCTTTTAATTTTTCAATAAATACCCTCAATTTCAGCAACACAGTAATCTCATTTGAGCTCATGTACAAGAGCTTCAAAATCATACCTCTTCTTAGCCATTTGCAAAATGGGGATTGGATATTATCAAAAAGATATCTTCTCCTTCTTCTAAAGGACATACCTTCATCACCATGCAGCTACTAATTACTTTACGAAGTGGTTTGAAGTTATTCCACTTTGATCCACTAACGCTGAAGCAATCTATAGCTTTCTTCTAAACAATATCATTGCTCGTTTTGAATTGTCATCTACCCTTGTTTCTAATAATGGTACTTCATTTAATAAAAAAGAGGTTAATAAATTCTTAGAGATATTTCACATTCAAAATTGATTTTATACACCTTACTATCCTCAATCCAATGGCCAAGCAGAAGTGTCTAATAAAACCCTTGAGATAATTCTTTGAAAAATGGCGAATAAACATGGTAAGGAATGGCATGCTCAATTGACGTATGCCCTATGGGCCTATCATATGATCATTCATATGGCTACTGGTATAACCTCATACAACCTTGTGTATGGTGTCGAAGCTATCATGCCTTTAGAGTTGGAAATTTTATCTTTGTGAGTTTCCCTTAAAGGGTTAATTGATGATGAAACTTACCATGTTAAGTGTCTAAACCAGCTTGAGTTGCTTGATGAGCATCGATTACAGGCCCTCAACCATCTCCAAGCTTACCAAAGATCTATTTCTAAACATTACAATCAAGGTGTTCTTTCTTGTACCTTTAAGGTAGGTGATCTTTTTCTCTATGAGAACTAGAGAAATATAAATGTGCCACCTGATCAAAATGGGAAGTTCAACCCTAATTAGTTAGGTCCTTACATAACCACCTTCGTGTATGGTTTTGGTGTGTATGGATTATCATCTATGAATGGTATGCCTCTAAAAGAACTAGTCAATGCAATGCACCTTCGTCGATACTATGCATAAGGTCTATGTGGCATACGTATGATACTTGCCCCCTTTTCTAGGGTTTGTAGTGCATCATGCTATGAGATTTCTTCATTAACACATTATCTTCTTAATTTTTGTTATGATGTAAACATGTGTATGTAGTTAATTTCTTTAATTAGGAATTAATTATACATGTGTTTTATATCTATTTTGTGTATCCATGAATTGTGTTTGATTAACTCTTTTACTCAAGCATTAGATCATCATTGTATTTAATTAAGCATACATTTAATATGTGTTTATTAAATCATGATAGTATCTAATATAAGCATACATCCAAAAACATATATCCATTGGGCAGGTGCACAAAGATGGGGGGGAAAAAAGTGGCCACCCCACTTTTTGAATTCAAAAAAGTCATAATGTGAGCATGTTATAATGTGCTCACACTATGGCTTGGAGTGACCAAGCCTTAGGCTCGGTCATTACAAAGAAATAATGTGCTCACATTATTACTTATTTAAGCAAAAAAAAAAAAAAAAGGTTCATTTCATTCTCTTTTTCTATTTTTGAAAACTTCCTCTACGGCATGCAAACCCTCCATAACATGCTCGCATTCTAGGAAGCCCAAAATTGTGCCATATCTTTGTTGATTCTTCATCAAAATATCGCCACGATTTTGGGGAGGTCAACAGAGTAAGCTATTTTTATTTTTTGTGTGAATTTTGTATTAAATAGGTAGATTGAATATGTTTTTTGATGTAAATTTATTTAATTATTTAGGAAATGTTAATGCACCCCCAAATCCTCCTCAAAATCATAATTCACCTCATGATAAAATCCCTCCTAAAGAACAACCTCGACAAATACCTCCTACAATTCCTCATCATGCTCTAGGAACACAATAAAAATTAATGGGGCAAATTGAAAATAACAAAAAAGAAATTGAGGAGTTAATTGCAAGGTTGGGAAATCCTTCGGGAAAAACCTTGCATAGAATTGCCCTCACTTAACCACTGCAATTCATAATATCTCATGTAGATTCAATTAGCAAGCAAATATATAGTTGGTCTAAGAAGAGATGAGAGCTTAGACAATTTTATGCAAACAAATTATCATATAAACAGGTTAAAGACAAAAAAAAATTGAAATTTGACTTGTGTGCACTATTCATGGACCTAAGACCAAATCAAACCTTACATCCTTCATGCAAGAGGTTCCCTATCTATACTTTCTCTCTTTACTAATCTATATACTCCCCCTTAGGAGCACACACCAAACTGTACCAAATAGCAACAAAGGAAAACACCAACTTGTACCAACACTCTCTCCCTAACTGTAACAACCAACAAAGCACTACCTACTCCCCCTAAGAGGTAGCCTCCAACATTAATCCAAAAAAAAGAATGAATCTTGAAATATACTGGACTGATGTATATCCTTATGCATCTAGTTCAAAGAAGGAGGGGTAATAACCCCTAACTTTCATGAAGATAATCAAAAGTATCCTTAGCAAGAGCCTTAGTGAATATATCACCAACCTGATCCTTTGTAGGCACATACTCAAACTTCACTGCATTCTCTACAACCTTATCTCTCAAAAAGTGATACCGGATTGAGATATGTTTTTTTTCCTTCAGTGCATCACTGGATTCTTTGAAATGTTAATAGCACTTGTATTGTCACAAAAGACAGAAATTGGTTCATCATATGCAACTATGATATCCTTCAAGGTTTGCCTCATCCACAACACCTATGTGCAGCAAGATGTTGCTGCAATATATTCTACCTTTGCAGTCTAAGATAAAGATATTGAATCTTGCTTCTTGCTCAACCAAGACACCAATCCACATCCAAGAAAGAATGCACCACCACTTGTACTTTTCCTTTCACCCACACAACCTACCCAATCAACATTTGTATAAGCACTCAGAGAGAAACCAATATCCTTTGGATACCACAAGCCATGATCTAGAGTGCCCTTCAAGTATCTAAATATCCTCTTTACTACTGCAACATGTGACTCTCTAGGATCTTCTTGAAATCTAGCCATAAGAAAAACATGCATGCATGATATCTAGTCTAGTAGCAATTAGGTATAGCATTCCTCTAATAATTTATCTATATTTTCTTTGATCAGCCTTAGGAGATTCATCATTCTTACTTAGCTTGCAACTAGTAACCATAGGAGTACATACCGGTTTAGAATCTTCCATTCCAAACTTTTTGAACATTTGCTTGACATACTTTGAATATGAAATGAGTATACCTCTTTGTATATGGTTAATTTGAAGTCCAAGGAAGAAATTCATCTCCCCAAACATAGATATCTCAAATTCTTTTTGCATCTCTTCTACAAATCTCTTGCACATAGCATCATTTCCTCCAAAAATTATATCATCTACACAACCACAATCAAGATTTGATCTTTTTCAACTTTGAAATAAAGATTACTATTTGTGGTACCTTTATTGAATCCTTGTTGTATCAAGTATCTGTCCAACCTTGCATACCAAGCTCTGGGAGCTTGCTTCAATCCATAAAGTTTCTTCTTCAATCTACAGACCATATTTGGTTTGTCTAACAACTAAAATTCTTTTGGTTGTTCAATGTTTACTTCTTATTCCAACTGACCATTCAAGAATGTGGACTTTGTTGCAAGATGGTGTGTCCCTTGGTCTTCCTTGTCCAGCACAGTGCTTGGGTTTGTGACATGGCTTAATCGCCTCCTATGGATCTTATATAAATCTGGCAGTTGTATTAAGCATTGACAGGTCAATATTTTGGTGCAACAGCAACCACCAATATAACAATTGGTATATGAGTCGAGGTCACAGGTTCAAACCCCTTGCTTGCACTAGGGGGGGATTGTTGCAAGATGGTGTGTCCCTTGGTCTTCATTGTTCAGCATGGCTCTTGGGTTTGTGGCATGGCTTAACCACCTACTGTGGATCTTACATAAATTTGGTGATTGTATTGGGCATTGGCAGGTCGATCTTTTGGTGCAATGACAACCACCAATGTAACATACTTCATATCCATCTGATATACTTTTAAATATTTGTGTGTTACAAATTCCAAAAACATCCTAATATCTTCCATTCTTGCCACTGGAGAAAATGTCTCCTCAAAATCTATTCCTTCTACTTATGAGTAGCCCTTACACACAAGCCTTGCATTGTTTCTTACCACTTCTCCATTCTTATTTAGTTTGTTCTGAAATACCCACTTAGTTCCAATCACATTCTTGTTTGTTGGTCTTGGTACAAGTTCCCAAGTATGATTATTCTCAATTTGCATTAGTTCTTCTTCCATAGCCTTGATCCAATATCCACCCTTGCATTCTTCAATTATTGTTTTAGGTTCAACTTTAGAAAGTAAACATAGATTTACCCGTTCTTCAACCATAGCATCTTTTCTCCTTATGAAAACACCTTTTCTTTTGTCATCAATGATCTGATCTTCAAAATGATTGTTTTGCACATACTTACGAGTCTTAGGGATCCTTTCTGAAGCTTCTTCCTCTTCAATCTAAACTTATTTCTCCTTACCTTCATCTTTGTCATTTTCTCTGTAAGAGGACTCATCTAAATATATCCATCTATCACCACAAAATTCTTTTGTAATTATTCATCCACTTTAACATTTTCACTTTCAATAATGTTCTCTAGCTTCTTTTTGTAGAACCAGTAAGCTTTGCTTCTTCTAGAATATTGGTGAAGGAGCACCTATGCATTTTTGGTTGATTTTTCATTTTATAGGAGTCTAGGGTGGAATAAAGTAATTTTATGATGTAATAAGGTCTATGTGACCAAAAATATGATGTAATTTGGGTCATTAGGTGGTTTTAGGTGTTTGGTGTCTAAGTTGTCAATAGATGTTGCATTTTTGCAAAGTTGATAAATGCATTTTTGTGTCAATTTAGGTGGTAGTTGGAATTTGAACGGTCAGATGTTTAAAATTATGTTGTTGGTCATTGGTTTGTTTTGAAAACCTATTTAAAATGCCTCTAAAACCTTTGAGGCAGTTTGGTTGAAGAAGATCATGAAGTTTCAATAAAAAGTTACTTTGTTTTTGGTGTTTTTTTGTGTTTTTTTGTAAATATATTCTCTGTACGGCTCTGTGCATTTGAACCATGAAGTGAAACTTGGGTGGAAAGTTGTAACATAGAATAAGCTTTCATTTTATACCATTTAGAGAGAGTTTCATATAGTATTGTAGGAGAAAAGGAAGATTTCCTGTAGATTGCTTGTTTACTTAGGGTTTCTTAGGGTTTTGTAAGAAAACATGAGTTTCTAGGCCATTCCACCATAGGTTAATTGTGCAAATTGGTGGAATGGGCCTATTAGGATTTAGCTTTAGGATTTTCTTGTTTTTTAGGTAGGGTGATGTGGTTCAAGGTGATTTTTCACGTGCCCTAGCTTGACAAGTTTAAGTGTCAAGCAAGAATTTATTGGTTATTGTGTAGGACAGCAAAGAATTGAAGGGAACTGTCAAAACTAATGATGGAAATGTCTATTTGGTGACTAGTTGAAAGTGTGTGTGAAGGTTTTTAGGTTGGTGGAGAAGAAAATAATAGACCTCCTTTGGAAAATAGGCCTAGAAGTAGCGTTGCAAGTCAGATTTTGATGTGTTGGTCCAAAACAACCCTCAGCCAGGGTTTGATATGTTGAATAGCAGCATATTGGGTTCTTGAAAGTGTGTGCATCAAGTGGTGAAAATACAATTAGAAAGAGTTATAATTGAATAAGTGTGTCCCATTGGCTACAAGCCAATAGGTGGGTTATCAAAGGAAGATACCCTAGAAGGTGGTTGTGACCTTGTAAACCAATTGGAATCAGTTTTTTGGAGCCCTATATCACCCTACCTTGCATCAAATATCCAAGGAAGATACCTTCATCTAATCTTGTATCAAACTTTCCTAAGTTTTCTTTATCTCTTCTAATATAGCACTTGCTTCCAAATACTTTGAAGTATTTGACAATTGGAATCCTTCCATACCACAACTCATAAGGACTTCATTGCACTGTTTGTTCTTTCTTGAACTATGTTAAGAATGTAGATAGCAGTATAAATTTCTTCTCTCCATTAGAATTTTGGTAGGTTTTCCTCTTTCATCATTGTACTTGCAGCTTCCTGAACTGTCCTATTCTTTCTTTCAACCACTCCATTTTTCTAAGGATTACCAGCGGCAAATAAATGTCTCTATCCCATGATTCTCACAAAAATTGTTAAACTCATTAGAGGTGAACTCTCCACCTCTTTCAAACCTCAAACACTTGATTTTCATATCCATTTCATTCTCAACCATAGCTTTGAATGCTTTAAACTTATCTAGAGCTTCTAATTTTTCTTTGAAAAAAGTAACCCATTTCATTATAGAATAATTATCAATCAATAGCATGAAATACCTGTCACCTTGAAAACTTCTTACTTTGGTAGGACCACAAAGTTTTGTATGCACCAACTCCAACAGTTTGGTAGTAGATTGTTCTTTGACTTTGAAACTTCTTCTTGCTTGCTTCCCAATTTTGCATTCCTTACAAACAACATTGATGGGCTTTGTAATCCTTGGTAGATCTCTCACAGCTTGAAATAAACTAATCCTTGGCTATCAAAATTAATGTGACACATCCTTCTATGTCATAGGAAACTTTAAGTAATTTGAGTCATAAAGCAATGACCATCATCACCTTTAAGTTGATAAACATTTTCTTTTGTCATTCTTCCAGCAGCAACCACAGTTTCAAAGCCTTTTATGATCTCACATCCATCATCCTGAAGCATAAGATTATAACCTTTTCTACACATTTTTCCAACACTCAAAAGATTATGCCTCAAACCCTTAACATAAAGAACACCATTTGTATTGTGCTTGCCATCAAAATTGATAGAACCTTTTCCACATATCTTATCAAATGTATCATCACCAAACTTAACTAAACCTCCTTCATATTGCTTAAGTTTAACAAACTTACTTTTGTCATTGGTCATATGATTTTAGCATCCACTATCAATGATCCTGTTGGAACTGTAAAAATCTAATGTTTTCACATGTTGGTTTTACTCATAAACTTCCAGATTTGGTCCTACCGTGTGCATATTTCACCCATATTTTTCCATATTGCCCCATAGAATCCATTGAGTCATGCATTTTTTACATTCTGGTTCCTATCGACGTGAGATTACCATTGTCTCCCCAACCCATTGTGCGTTTTATGCTAACATGAGTCTGTGTTGCCTTTCGGCAAGACTCATTTGATGTCACAGCGATCAAAATTTTCTTGCAGGCACCGTTCGGCAAGAGTTCTTCATGGTCTTGGCGACAGAGGTTGATTCACATTTCGACAGGAGTTTGGTCGTCGATATAATGTTTCACCGAGTGCTTTGTGTCTCGGCGACCGGCTTGAATGTGGATACATTGGCAAGAGTTGCGGCATTGGTACAATGTCCTAGCGAATTCTTGGGGTCTCAGTGACAAACACATTAAGAATTCACTTCGGCCTAACATGCTGCTTTCAGTGCAAAGTCATAGTGATTTCATTTTGTCACACCGACCGGCAACTAAAAGAATAGCTCAATGAGAGATAGGGTTCTCGATAAGAGGTCTCAGCGAGTCACCTTCAGTCTCGCTGATGGAAAACAAATGGGTCTCTTTCGGTGTGTTTTGATTTCTCTTGGTGATCTCTAGTGTGTTCGGGTTGTTTCAGTATGACACAACATAATCTACGAGATGTCTCCCCGATAGTTCTAAGTTACAGCGACATATATGGGACGGATGGACTCGTCAACAAGAAGAAACATGTGTCACGATGACTCGATATGAATGAAGACTTTTAGGGAAACGTAATGAAATCTGCAAGAGGTCTTGTCGATGTCAGAATGTTATGGTGACTGCAAACGAAACAAAAGAATGCATCAGTGAGAAATATCTTATGTCTCAGTGATTGGAAGGAACGTAACATGGGGCTCTCGATGAAACATAATGTATGATGTATGACATCTCACCGACGGCATAAGGTCATGGCGAAACGCAAAGGGGACAAAAGGATACTTCTTGACTTTGGCATAGCGAACAAATGGTCACAGCGAAAGTGAACAACACATAGAATAGAGGAACACGGGATGGCTAACGATTGATGATTGAATTGCCTTCGGCATACTTTTTGGTTGTCTCGGCGACTGTTCCATTGGCGATTAATAAAGACTCAAAATCTGCGGGACGACATATGAGAATTTCTAAATACTGTTGATGGCCGACATGATTTGAGCCTGAATTCTGTGGAGGGCCGACATAGAGTTTCAAATGATTTATTTTCTTAATGCTGGTGTATAAATATGCACTCCCGATTGTAATTGAGATATGAGATATTAGATCAAATTTTAGATTAGAGGCAGTAGGTAGAGATGGATACAGTAGAATAAATTTCTCATAACAGAGGCTATGTTGCATGTTTTCAAATGGTGATTTCAATGAAATTCAGCTGGTGTGGTAGTTTATTTCTAGTGTCAATTGTCTGTTGAATTTATTGAAAAGTATTGCTAATTTGTCTCCAAGTTGATTCTTTCTGGTTGTTTAAATTGATATAACAAGCTTATTTTTAGTTTATCAGTGCACATTTTTTGTATCTGTGTGGTTAATTAACTGGTTCTCTCAAGAAGAGATTAAATCCTTTTGGTTGATCATAGTAATCAGGGAGATTCATCTGGATTATTAAAGTAGAGCTTAGTAGTCATAACCCTGCATGTTTATACAAGTTGTAAACAGAACATATGCCAGCAATTTGATTTTCTGCCAGAATAAGTTGCCCACTTCTGTATCTTTTGACTCTACATACCCAATAAGGCACTGGTCTCTACAATTTCATCATTTGGATTCATTCAGTTTCTTTAAATCTGTTTTACATTTGTTAATTGAGCACTTTAGGATTTAGATCAAAAGATTGTTATTGCTATCAAGTTTGAATTCGTTTGTTCACTTCCCTCTGCCATTGTGAACAAATTATTACAAGAAGAATAATCATAAGTTAAGTTTGCTTCATTCAGATTGGTACACCCACCTAGGTTTAGCAGCACCTGAAGAGTAGAAGGTTGAGTTCTCTTGACCTTGTATGTTACCCTAAAGCGTATCAAGAGATTGGCAACCTCTTGAGGCATTCAGCCTGTGTTTTTGAGAGCTAACAAATTGGCAACTCTACTGGGGAATATATCAAAATATTCGGTTGAAGACCACATTATAGAGTCATTGAAGAAAAGGTTATAATTTGAGAAGATTCAGAAAGAGTGATTCCGTTGGGTAAAAGATTAAAATAATCATTTTTTCCTACTTTTGGAAAAGTAGGTGGCGACTCTGAAAAAGTTTGATGAAGATGGAATTTGTATATGGAACGAACGATTACACAAATGCAGGAAGTTATTGGGCCCCTCAAGCGCCTGATGATACAATTAGGAGTTTCTACAATGGTGGCAGTACATATAATGCACAGCAGAGCACTTATTCTTCACAGCCATCAAAGCAAGTAAGTGTTTATCCAGTCCCTCCTGGACAAAGATTGGCAAGTTATCAAGAATTTCAAGTGCAATGTCAATGTGATCAATGTCAAATGCAGCACAACTCCATCCCACTTGGAGATTTCAGTCAGAATTTGCAGCAAGGTATGTATCAAAACCAACAATCTAATGAATATTTCAAAAATCTTTTGGATGACTTTCTTGGTATAAGGAGATATAGAGGAGAATCTAGGCGCTCTTTGCTCCACAGAATGATGGATATTTGTAGGAAAATACCTAGTAGGTCTGAGATCATTCGGCAGTTCATGAAAGTGTATGATCCAAACCCAGTATATTGGCCTGAATCATACATACCAATTTATTTAGATCAACTAGTTGAATGGGCTGATGTTGTAGATAGGAAAAAATATGAAGATGAAGATGGAGAAATTGATTAAATAATGCAATCAATGGAAGATGAGACAAATGCAAGTCAGAATGATTCCTATGATAGCCAGGACTCCATCACAAAATCAGAGTGCAGATTTTCCCCCTTGGATGCATTTTTTGACATAAGGTGTATGAAGGAGAATATTTGGGTTCCCTGTACAATAGAATGACAGATATTTGTATGCAGATACCTTCTCATTGTAGGCCTACAAGGGTCCTATTTGTGGAACATTTGTAAGAGCATGGGAACCTGAATCAGCCTATTGGTTTGAGTCATCAATACAGCAAGCCTGTGATCATGTGAATAAGTTCGTTGATGCCATGGAGAAGAAAAGGTATGAGAGCACTGTTAATGTTGAGTCCAATGATTGTATTTCTGATGAGTATAGAGGAATTGATCAAACAATGTATCAAATAGAAGATGAGACATGTGCAAGTCAAAATGACTCATGTGATAGCTTGCATGATGAAGATGAAGGTACAAGATATCCCTCTTGCATAACAAATTGTGTGTGTTTTGAGGGATCTAGTGAGTATTCAGATTGTGAAGATGCACCTGAGGATTTTGATCTTCGGTCAGGGGATTCTTCTACCTCTTATGAAGATCGGGATGAAGAGGCAATGGGAAATGTTGGTTCATTTGATAATGAGTATATAATACCTCCTATTACAGTTGAAAGTCATGAAAACTCATTTGATGAATAAGAAATGATGTTTTGCCAAGGTATGCCCAGGAATGAATTCCAGGTATTTTCTGATCCACTTTATGGTAAAGAGGAAATAATTTCAGACAAGCTAGATGATGGAATAAGTGACTTCACTGGTAATGTTTCTGATTTTTCATTCTCTGATGATCTTGGACCTCTTTTTGATGATGACAAAAGTGAAGAATATAACTATAGCAATGAAAATGTAGAAGCATATCCACTTAGCAGTGAGCAAATTTCAGATTTGCTAACTCTTGAATATCAGAGATATACATATGAAGGTGATCCTAAGGTTCTGTGTCCAACTTACATTTGTTTTGACAGTGAAAGTTTTTTGTGTGAAGATTCTTATGACTCTCAGTGCATATCTCAAGTTGATGGTGAAACCTTTCAAGTTGATCAAAAGTTTGTGTCCTTTCAAGATGAGGTATGTGATTCTGAAATTTCTAACTCATGTGAAGAAGACATTTGTTTGCATACCAAGGATGATAGAGGTCTGGATTTGATTGGTTCATATATGCTTGATATTGGAGATATGAGTCATAATCCAGTGTTGTATCCAATCAGTATTGTTAAAGAGGTGCAAAAGGTTTCAGATTTGTATGTTTCAGACAGCATTGATATGACAGAATTTTTTGTTTCTCAAGAGAGGCACTTTGATGGTCAATTTTCAATACAGTTGGGAGAGTGTTTCATAATTCATAACAGTGAGAAAGATAATATAAGAAGTTGTATTGAATATGCATGCATTTTGTATGTTGAAAATAGCAGGGGTTTGTCCCATGATGATGAAGAATTTGAACTGCAGGATGGTGTGGGGATTTTGGCCAAACAGAGCATGATGATACTCTAAGAACTTGCAATAACAGTGATAGGAAAGATTGCATGAGTATCTTCAAGAAGAATCTGATGAACTCAAGACAAAACTAGGTATTTCACAGGGGAAAGTATGGTTGGAGTTTCAGATTGTAACAGCTCAGAACAGGTGATGATGAATCATAGAGGATTAAGGGTTGCTAGTGCATGGACAACTCTTGCTTGTCCTCTTTAAAATTCTTTTCCATGCACAGTAGTTTATGGTTTTGGTTCGCCTCCATCTCGCATTCATTTTGCATTCATTCCATCATGCTATTTGCCCATTTCCATTTTGCTCATTTTTTGTCTGGTCTGCTCACCCAAAGATTCTAGATCCTTGCAATGATCTTACTATCATTCATCCCCAGACGGAGCCACTGTTGGAGCTGTAAAAATCTAATGTTTTCACATGTTGGTTTTACTCATAAACTTCCAGATTTCGTCCTACTGTGTGCATATTTCACCCATATTTTTCCATATTGCCCCATAGAATTCATTGAGTTGTGCATTTTTTACATTCTGGTTCCTATCGGTGTGAGATTACCATTGTCTCCCCGACCCATTGTGCATTTTCTACTAACATGAGTCTGTGTTGCATTTTGGCAAGACTCATTTGATGTCACAGTGATCAAAATTTTCTTGCAAGAACCGTTCGGCAGGAGTTCTTCACGGTCTTGGCAACAGAGGTTGATTCACATTTTAGTAGGAGTCTGGTCATCGATATAATGTTTCACCGAGTACTTTGTGTCTAGGCGACCGGCTTGAATGTGGATACATCGGAAAGAGATGTGGCATCGGTACAATGTCCTAGCAAATTCTTGGGCTCTCAGCGACAAACACATTAAGGATTCACTTCGGCCTAACATGTTGCTTTCGATGCAAAGTCATAGCGATTTCATTTTGTCACACCGACCGGCAACTAAAAGAACAGCTTGATGAGAGATAGGGTTCTCGATAAGAGGTCTTGGCGAGTGACCTTCGCTCTCATCGATGGAAAACAAAGGGGTCTCTGTCGGTGTGTTTTGATTTCTCTTGGCGATCTCTGGTGTGCTCGGGTTGTTTCGGTATGACACAATATAATCTACGAGATGTCTCCCCAATAGTTCTAAGTTACAGCAACATATATGGGACGGATGGACTCGTCGACAAGAAGAAACATGTGTCACGGTGACTCAATATGAATGAAGACTTTCGAGGAAACGTAATGAAATCTGCAAGAGGTCTTGTTGATGTCAGAATGTTACGGCGACTGCGAACGAAACAATAGAACGCATCGGTGAGAAATATCTTATGTCTTAGCAATTGGAAGGAACGTAACATGGGGCTCTCGATGAAACATAATGTATGATGTATGACATCTCACCGACGGCATAAGGTCATGGAGAAATGCAAAGGGGACAAAAGGATACTTCTTGACTTCAGCATAGCGAACAAATGGTCATAGCAAAAGTGAACAACACATAGAACAAAGGAACACGGGATGGCTAAGATTGACGATTGAATTGCCTTCGGCATACTTTCTGGTTGTCTCAGCGATTGTTCCATTGGAGATTAATAAAGACTCAAACTCTGCAGGACGACATATGAGAATTTCTAAATACTGTTGATGGTCGACATGATTTGAGCCCGAATTCTATGGAGGGCTGACATAGAGTTTCAAATGATTTATTTTCTTAATGTTGGTGTATAAATACGCACTCTCGATTGTAATTGAGATATGAGATATTAGATCAGATTTTAGATTAGAGGCAGTAGGTAGAGATGGATACAGTAGAATAAATTTCTTAGAACATAGGCTATGTTGCATGTTTTCAAATGGTGATTTCAATGAAATTCAGCTGGTGTGGTAGTTTATTTCTAGTGTCAATTGTCTGTTGAATTTATTGAAAAGTATTGCTAATTTGTCTCCAAGTTGATTCTTTCTGGTTGTTTAAATTGATATAACAAGCTTATTTTTAGTTTATCAGTGCACATTTTTTGTATCTATGTGGTTAATTAACTGGTTCTCTCAAGAAGAGATTAAATCCTTTTGGTTGATCACAGTAATAAGGGAGATTCATCTGGATTATTAAAGTAGAGCTTAGTAGTCATAACCCTACATGTTTATACAAGTTGTAAACAGAACATATGCCAGCAATTTGATTTTCTGCCAGAATAAGTTGCCCTCTTCTGTTTCTTTTGACTCTACATACCCAATAAGGCACTGGTCTCTGCAATTTCATCATTTGGATTCATTCAGTTTCTTTACATCTGTTTTACATTTGTTAATTGAGCACTTTAGGATTTAGATCAGAAGATTGTTATTGCTATCAAGTTTGAATTCGTTTGTTCACTTTCGTCTACCATTGTGGACAAATTATTGCAAGAAGAATAATCATAAGTTAAGTCTGCTTCATTCAAATTGGTACACCCGCCTAGGTTTAGCAGCACCTGAAGAGTAGAAGGTTGAGTTCTCTTGACCTTGTATGTTACCCTAAAGCGTATCAAGAGATTGGAAGCCTCTTGAGGCATTCAGCCTGCATTTTTGAGAGCTAACAGATCCAACAATTCTTCTCCTCTCTAGCATGAAAAGAAGTCACCATAGAATTATGACTTTCTTCCAAAGCACTTTCCTTCACACATATCTCAAAGTTAGCAGAATTAGATTCAAATTTCATAGCCACATGAATAAGCACTCATTATCCTCATCATCCCCATAATCAAATTCATCATCAGATATATTGGCATCTTCTCTAACATAATAACTTTTCTTGAATGTTTTACCTTTTTTTTTTTGTTCTTGTCATTCAAAGCTCTATTTGTACATCTTGAAGCATAATGACCTATCTTACCACAACTGAAACATTTGAAAGGTAACTTACCTTTGTATCTACGAATACCCTTTTTCATTTTCCTCACAAATTTTTCCTCTTCATCATCAACATCCTCTTGCTTTGATCCCTCGGTATTTTCTGATTTTTCAGCCTTAAAAGGAATCTCAACTTTTGCATTACTTGTACCAAATTCTCTCATTTCAAAAGTAGATAAAACACTATACAACTGATCTCTAGAATATTTGCTTAAATCTTGAACTTTCTCCATAGCGTAAACTTTATGACTATAAGATTTAGGAAGAGTTCTCAGTGCCTTCTTTGCCACTTCTTCTTCAAGATTTCCACCAAGACCTCTAATGGAATTGACAACTTCATCCACCTTCTACATGTATCTTGTAATGTTTTCATCTTCAAACATTTGTAGGTTCTCAAATGTGATATTTAGATTATGCATCTTAGCTTGCTTGACCTTATCATATCCTTCATAAATACTTTCCAACTTTGTCTAGATCTCTCTAGAAGACTTCAAACTCATAACTTTCACAAGTTTAATATTAGAAAGGCCACTAAAAAGAGCATACCTTTCATTACCATTGTTCTCATAGGCCTTGATCTCATCATTAGTTTTTGGACCACCAGTAGGCATACTATATCCAGTCTCAACAGACTTCCAAACTCCAAATCTAAGAGACATCAAGAAACCTTCCATCCTTGTCTTCCAAAAATCATAGTCTGATCCATCAAACAAAGGAGTATCCCTCTTTTGTGTCATCCCACATCTACCTCAAGTGGTTAAGCTTTCTTCCAAGGAACCTTGCTTTGCTACCAATTGTTGAATGCACACAAGACAACTGAGAGGAAGGGGGAATTATTTGTACATTAAAACCTCAAAAACCTTCATAAACATTCATATCCACATCAACTTTATTAACCCTTAATCTATTAGAGTGATTTAGCATGAAATAAAATAACAGAAACTGAAATACATCAACACCATACACAATAGAACACCAAGTTTATGTGGAAAACCCAAGAAGGGAAAAACCATGGTGAGGATTAGCTCACAATATAAAGTAATTGCAACACTGAATACAAAAAGGCTCACTGTCATAGGGCTCACTGCTAATGGCTCACTGCCAGATTACATAAAAGTATAAAGAAGAATGTTACAATGAGAAATCCATCTCAATGCAATAGAAAAGTCCACCACAGTATCACCAACACATTTGTAGCCTCTCTGAAGATTGTAGACACATTTTGCTCACTGCTTCTAGCAATCTAACTCATTAAGCTCGCACTACACTTCAAAAATTTGCACTTCACAACTTTGCAATTCACATCACACTCTTCACACCATAATTATCCATCAACTCAACACTTATTTATACCTTATTCAACCTTGAAAGCTTTCTCCAAGGTCATCTATGCACCTCAACCATGAAAATTCAAATCAAGTCGACACTAAGCATTCACATGATGGAAAGGAATGAAGGTGGACCACATCACATCTTAACTCAGATCTAAATCATACGTATACACCATGCCACATTTCCACAATCACCGGAGCAAATTCATAATTAATGTAAACACCCAAGGTCAATCGAACCTATGCAAACACCATTAACATTTAAGTACATGCTTCCTTGAATCCAAAGATGACTCGTGGACCACACACAACACTTGAACATAATCTGGAATATTCCATTAGCACCCTGAAATCCAACAAACTCCTTCACAAAAAATTTCTCTTAAATAATGTACACACCCAGTACATTCAGACATCCTTTCATACATTGTAACTCAAGAAACCACCTTGCGAAGCACCAAACCATGAAAAAATTCAACTAAAGGTAGATATGAATCTTATCAGAACACTTTTAGAACCACAAGACCAGAAGCCAAACTATAGAGAAATGCAAAGCAAAACCATTTCTCCCCGACAGCACTGCAACACAATTCACACACTAGTGAACACAACTTTTTATGCACAATGATCCAAACCAAGAAATTGTGTATATAGAACCTTTGAACACCTCTGACCAACATATCCAAACCACACAAGTAGATCTTTAAGATGGAATAAATGTGGAGAAAAACTATAACACCACTTTGTACACTAGAACACCTCTGCAAAATATTATTTCATCTTTTATTCAAGTTTTCTTAAAAGCACTTGAAAACCAAGCACCAAAGACACATACCCATCATCTTCAACACTTCCTCATTATCACTAAACCAACATCCATAAACAAAATCTTATCAAAGCAACTCTACAGGTTAACACCAATAGCACTTACTAATGACAACACAATGAAACTAATCAAAGCATCAACACAACTTCCCAACCATCACCATTCATTAATGAAAACACAAACATAAGCCTACAACAATATGCCCCAAACTTGTTGACATCAATGACAACACCAACTACTCATACTTGCAACACACCAAACCGTCACATTTAAGCTTGTATACTATTGACATCAGTGTGATGTTAGCAACCCAATTGAAAATTTGGACCCCCTCTCCATTAACAGTTTTGTTTTGGTAGGAAAACTGTGGAGGCCCACAACTCAATCATCTAGACTCCTTTTCTCAATAATTTTTTTATTTGGGGTAAAATTTCACACTCTTCATTGTGGTACAATTGGTTTTTGATTTTGGTGTCTCCTATAGTAACATTTTTGGGTGAATTCTTTTTGAAAGTGTATAATGTTTCATGTAATTTTCAGTGGTGTGATCAATTCATCTCATCTTGTGTAAAAATTTTACTTTGTTCTCGTGGCCAAATTTGGCATCTGTATGCACTAAGATCAAGTCCAATTAGTTATTGTTGGCAAGTGGCACCTGTAATTCTAAGTATTAAGTGCCACAATAATATATTGCTTGGGGGGTTTCTCAATTGAGGAACTCAGGGGATTTAATCTTGTAGTGGTTGATTGCTTTCTTTTGCTTGTTTTGTGTTCATACAATGGGGAAATCTCAAATTGATCTCCTAACTCCATATAACTATGCTTCATGGAGAAAATCAATATGGAATTATCTCATGGGGAAGGTTCTTATAGGCTATCTAAAAGAAACTATTTCTCAACCTACTAATTCTAAAGAATTGGCACAATTGGAGATTGCTCGTGAGAAAACACTTGGATGCATATGTTTAGTCTCATTTGATTTACAATTTCATGTTGAATCATGAAAAACACCTAAATATTCTTGGGATACTTTTGAAAAATTGTATGATAAAACTAATGAGATTAGGGGATATCATATTGATAATGATTTGATAAGTCTTGATCCTAAAAATTTTTATCACATCCAAGACTATATATCCAATATCAAATAACTAAAAAACATAGCTAAAATATTGCAACATTGATAAAGAGGGTTTACAATTGATTTTGAATGTGTTATCCAAGCTTGTCTTGAGTATTTAATGGATTTCATACCCATTGAATTTTTATGGGAGCATCATATGTTGATCCTTTGCAAATCTCCTAATCTAAGAGGAAGTGAAGCTAATGCAAATGGTTCTAATAAAGTCTTCCACATCCCAAGCATTGTTCTCAAAGAAATATGTCTTCATCATCAAAGGGTTCATCTTCTTCTTCATCGTCAAAGTGTGGAAAGCACTTGTTGCAGTTGCAAATTCTAAGTCAAAGAGGTGGTTACTCGATTAAGGAGGGTCAACCTAAAAAAGGATTGGCCTTGGATTTGATGGGGGTCTGGTAACAGGGTCATTGATTTTGATGTGTATGGTGTCTTGAACCCACCTTCATACCCATTGAATTTTTATGGGAGCAAGTATGTTGACTTCTTTTGCAACAATCTCCTAATCTAAGGAGGGAAGTGGCTATCCTAGCACAATTGGTTGCTATATGGTCATTAGTCTCACAATCCATGAAGGGAGATTGTATGGCATCAAAGACTATATAATGCCAACATTCAATCAAGCTCTTGAGTATTTAGTGGGATTTCATACCCATTGAATTTTTATGGGAGCATCATATGTTGATCTTCTTTGCAAATCTCCTAATCTAAGAGGAAGTGAAGCTAATGCAAATGGTTCTAATAAAGTCTTCCACATCCCAAGCATTGTTGGCTCAAAGAAATATGTCTTCATCATCAAAGGGTTCATCTTCTTCTTCATCGTCAAAGTCTAATAAACTCAAGTGGAAAGCACTTGTTGCAGTTGCAAATTCTAAGTCAAAGAGGTGGTTACTCGATTAAGGAGGGTCAACCTATCCGTGGAGTTCGTGAATTCTTGGAAGGATTGGCAGGTTGAAGTTAGGGGTCTTTCTTTCATGATTTTGATGGAGCTCATTTTGGTGGCTATTGGTCTCTCCTTGGATGGTGCTTGTATTCCCATAAAACCTAAGGGTCACTACCAAAAGGACATGGAGAGATTCCTTAGAAAATGGAGAAGGTGAATCAGCTTCAAAACAGGTTCAACAAGGATGATTTATTAGGTGTCTAGAAGAAGGCGGTTGAGGTGCTTATGAGGTATGTCACTCTAGAAGGAAGATTTAAATGCTTCCATTCTCACCTCTTCCCAATGCTCAATCATTTTCGATACAATGCCAAAATAAATTTTGCTTTTTGGATATTTTCTTCCCTTGAATAATTAATTAAAGTTGTTCAGGATAAAGGGAAGCAAATTCCTCTACACCAAGGCCTTATTTATACACTTTACTAGTATAATGTGGCTCTTTCCCAAATTATTGCTTCTCTTCTGAGGGTGACAAACTTTGCTTTGGTCCTCAAAAGTGCCTTTATGTCTTCGAAAGGTAATCCCTCCTCCCCTAGCCCTAAAAATTTTCCTACCCCAAGCCACCAACCAAGAATGACAAGGTCAAACCCTCCCCGCACCTCTAAGGAAAAAACCCCTATTATTGAGGACCCCACCCATATTAGTAAGAAAAAAGTGGCTTTTATCAACCTCCCCCCAAATTTCCATTTTAGACAACTTTGATTCCTCATGTTACCCCACTCTCGTGGATTCTCCTACTTTCTCTCCTTCCAAGGATGCTTCCTCTATTGTTTCTCCTCCTATTTCCCCCTTGATTACCTCTCTTGCTAGTCCCTCAAACTCCCCTCTCCATAATGTTAACCAAATTCAAGAGACTGAAAACACTCTACCAAATTTTGTTGTTTGCAAGAGTTGTGCTCCCCTACGACTGAAATTGGATCAAATAAGCCAATCCACAAACATTCAAATAACATTTTGAAGTGGTTGCTATCCCAACTCATCACTGATAAAACCAAGATCCATAATTTGGATTTGTATGTGTTCAATAAAACCCTAGACTAGTCAGGTGATGTGAAGGACTTTGGTCACTATAACTTACTATTTGCCCTGCATAAGACGTTTGAGAAGTGTGCTAACATTGAGAAAGAGGTTGAGGAGCTAAATTTTGTCATTGGGACCTCTAATGAGAGAAATAAACTTCAAGAAGAGGTGGCTACCCTACAAAGAAACCAGGAAAAAACCCTTTGTAATGTGCAAGAGATTGTCAAGAACGGTAAAGAGGTGGTGAAGAACACTGTTGTCACCATTTAGGTGTTCCAACAAGAGCTAAAGAACTATTAAGGTAAGCGTGTTGTAGATGATCTCCTGTATGCCTCTCATACTAGCTCTAGAAAGAAGGGAATGGAAGTGAAAAGTTCTACCTCCTACTGATGGAGGTGGAAAAAAGAAACAAAAGGTTATGTCCTTTGAAGACAAGATTCAATTCCTTGTGAAAGAATGGAAATCTATCAAGGGTCTTCAATTGTTGGGTGATTAGTAGTTGGTTCTAGATTTTTTCTAGTCCCTGTTTGTGTCTGTTTTTTTTTTCTTTTAGTCGATCTTTTCTAAGTAATTTTTTTTAGTTTTACGGTTGTCTCACTTCTTGTGAGCTCCTTTTGCATGGCCTTTATGGTCATTTTTTAATAGCTACATGCCCTATCCATTTTTATCTTAATCAAAACATAAAAAAAGTCCCATATTGTGAACCTCTCACTACCATCAAATTCTCTCTCACAAACCTACAACCAAACTGTTGACATTAGATGAAGATTGTTGGCATTTGAGTTTTCATTAGGTCATCATTAGATTACAGGAATCTATCTCAGAGTGTCAAATACAATTCAAATGTTTTGTATGCAGCTGGCTTAGAGAAGCTTGACATGAATACATCGTTTGCAGTTATAGTTGCAGTACAGTTCATGGAAGTTCACTGTTGGCGACAAGAGCTTCACAGTGACGGGTTCAACAAAGTCAAAACGACTTTAAAAAGCTAGTTACAATTTTAATATGCAAAAAGCTTTAGAGAATATTGAATGGCATTGGCAGAGAATTAGTGGCATGATTATGTGTTAGTAATAACTTGGTGAAGAGGTGAATATTTGATCTTAACTCATGTTTATCGTACTAGGGTTTTATGCATGCATAGATTTTTGCTAAGTGCAGCTTCAGAAGATTAGATTTTCTTCTGTCAATGATCAGACTGTTTGACAGCTACAAGATAAGGTGCAACAAATTTAACTCTAAGTCAAAGTCTTTGTTTCAACACAAGGTAGGGTTGTTTAAACCCTATGTCGACACCTTACTTTTGGCAAGGTGGTGATATCAGATTTTTTGATGTTTCTAAAAATCTTTTTTCCTTGCTTTTGGGTTGCATTCGAATGATTCGAATAAAATCAGATTTTATTTATTCCTTGCTTGATAGTAAAGTCTCTTTTCTTGAAGTTGTGCTAGATGAAGAGTTTTTAAATCTTTTCTTCACATTTTCTGAAGTTGTTTTTGGCAGCCAATATGATTCGATAAAAAATCAGATTTTCTAATTCTTCTTTGCTTGGTGGTGAAGTCTCTTTCTGAAGCAGTGATTGTTTGAAAAGATTTTGTTCTAATATTTTGCAAAGGTTGTTAAAGAAGATGGTGATGTCATTGAAGGGAAAGATTTTTTTTTTAAATCTTTGTGTTTAAGTTACCTCTTTTAGTTTTTGGGGATGTCCTAGATAAATTTATTTATTGTAGATTAGACATTGCAATCATATTTGCAAGCAGTTGATTTATCTAGGAAAAATAAACCATTGATGCAACAGGAATTTGATTTTGTTTCTAATTAAAAAATAAAAGAAGTTTTTTTGAATGGCAGCCTTTCTAAAAAGAAGTATCGAATATTTTAGCTGCTCCAAAAAAGCATTAAATACGTGGAGATGGAATAACAGAAGGAGAATGAGATTTGAGGTTTTAATGTTCTGTAGACAACTACATGAATTTATCAGAAATCTGTAGTCTAATTGCTATAGAAAAGCCAGAATATTACTAACAAAAAATTGTAGAATTATTTGATTAAACATTAGGGCTATGAATTTTCTCTATGAACTTCAGGAGTGATTTATAACAATGATTGTATTCATTTAAAAAGTCTGCATGTGTGTGTGAGTATTCTTCTCAATTGTTTGTAGAGAAGAGTGGTGTGAGAAGTGATTAAATAACTGTAAAAATAGAGTATGTACTTCTAAGTGAAGATTGTTCTTATTTTCTATAGAAGTGTGTGAAGGTATGAGATAGTTTTGCAGAGACTTATTGTATGAATGCAGATCATAAAGTCTTGCATAGTAAGTGCATGAATTCTTGCAAAGTGAGTCAAGACTGGAAGTTGTTTGAGCACAGCAAAGACATCAAACACTTCATAAGTTCATAAATTTATATGAGTTACAAGATCTCATTTGTAACATGATATTGAAATTGTAATCAGACATTTCTTATTTTGTAATCATCTGAGTGGGTGCTCAGATTAGGGGTAGGAGCTTCTTTAAGTTGGTGCTCATAAACTAGGAATTGGTGTTCCTTTGGGTTGGTTCCCATACATTGTAACAAAAGACATTTTCATTGTGAGGCTGGATTGGAGCAGTAGCCTCCAGCAGCTATTCTCACCGAGGTTTTTTCCCATCTTGGGTTTCTCCTCATACATCTTGTGTTGTGAGATGCATTTTGTGTGATTGGTTTAAATTTCCTTACCTTTGCTTCAAGTTTATGCTTTTAGAGTTTATTGTTACATTGCTTAGAAATTTTTTAATTGTTGCCCTCTGATTCACTTCCCCCCTCTCAGTGGTCTTAGTGTTCCTTCACAAACTTATAAAATGTCATGTGCACTCCAAAATGATTCAAATTGGATATAGAAATAATATTTCTCAAAATTATGGCAATATACATGACACTTTAGAGATTTTTCACCCTTCCATCACTAAAACACAATTGTGTCTTTCCCTCACCAATAATACAATGTGTGTTATTGTTGAACCAAGTAAAAACTCTCCTCCATCATAAGATTAGTGTGATGAAAGCCACTCCTTATGAGTAATATGGTAGGAGAAACACAAACCAATTAGCCAAGAGTTATCACTAATAACATTAGCAAATGTATCATTAGTATTATCATCAAAGGATTCTCTATGGGGGAATCATTGAATTTATTCTTTTTGTTTCTACATTCCTTTTTTACATGCTCTTTCTATAATTCCATTACTTTACCCTTCCCTATGGTTTTAGACCATCCTTTTGACTTGGATTTAGATTTTTTTGTTCCCCTTTAGACTCACTTTTATTTTTGGGCCTTCCTTAAACATGAAAAACACTCTTAGTGAAAGGAAGCTAAGGTAGCAAAACAACTTCCTACACTAATCTTGAGAGGTCCAGAATAATGTAAAACCTTATAGATCTTTTCAACAATTACATAAACTTAAACAAAAATAAACATAAATATCATGCATACCACAACACAGTGATTTACATGGGGAAAACCCTTTCAGGATAAAAACCCCACACTCTAAAAGCCGCCCAATATATTATTCAGAAATCACAAAGATTATAATATACTTGCAGAGCAAGCTTCTCACAGGGGTATCACCACCAAAGATCTAGAGACAACATGACCACTATCAAACTCTCAAAATACATCATCGTCTACAATTGTAGTACAACACCCTAATAAAATAGGGTTACCTTCTAGGGCAATACAATCCAATAAAATATCTACCATCAAATCAAAGACATAATAATGAATGGTCCAAATTTACAATATATCATTAATTTAATGTATGTCGACCATTTAAGAGTTTTTGTTAACAAAAAAATATTAACACACATCCCACTCCACCCCATGCTCCCATTGTATATTACTCTTATCGATGTAACTAGGAAATATATATATATATATATATATCATATCAACAATAAACCTTATATAATTACAAGGTTGAGACACATTTTCCCAAAACTTAGAACCTTCATCATTGGACTCTCTTCTCATCTCTTAACAAATTAGTGTGGATATAAAAGAGAAAACATGTAATATAACACATAAACCAGCTCTTTCCAAGCCTACATCATGTTTGGATTTTCCACCACACTTTTTTCCATGGGGATACACTTCATGATGGCATGGTAGTCCCATGGGAGGCATTGATTTCAATTATGCAGTTTTGAGAGTATATTATAAAGACACCCAATGAGAATGATTTCATTGCTTAAACATCATCACCTATCTCTCTTGTTAATTGCACAATGTGATTTTTATTTCATTTTTTACTTTATATTTATGTTATATTGTTTCCATTCTCCTTTTTAACATGTGTAAGAAACAAAGACACCTTTAGTGTTGGATGTTGACACAAGAGGCTTTAAACATGTATTATTTTGTTTATGTCACTTCTTCCTTGTGTGTCCTTAAACTTAACCTTTTTCTTATTAATGTATGTTGTAATCATTCTTTCTTGTTCTTCCATTTGTCTTGTGTGTCCTGACACTATTATGTTTCCTATGCAACAATTGTCTTACATCTTATATTATCATTTCACCTTCTATCTTATGATTCATGCTTTATTTTCCCCACTTGGGGCACCTTTTCTCTTTTTGTTCTTGGATCCTATGCTTTCCTATTTTTTTTATTTATATCCTATGATTTCCTAAGTTACTTGTTAATCTCCTATGCTTTCCTATGTTCCATGTGTCATTTCTAATCTTTCTTATGTGCTTTGTTTTACTCCAATGTCCCTCCTATGTTCCACTTATGCTTTCACATGTTCCTTGTAGTTTTGAAGTTCCTATATTACATGATTATGACTATTTATATTCACACTTATGATACCCAACTCTTATGCTATTTATGGGCCATACTATTATGATGTTCAAAATGTTCACACATCTTATGATATCATGTTTTTTTCCTACATGACTCTTGTATACTGACATGCATGTATGTTTGTGATACATATCGTGTGTATATCTTATTAGTACATGTTTATAATCATTATCTTGGTTACATCTCTTTGGTGTTTATGTGATCACTGTCCAACATCTATGGTTATCATTATTATTGGCCTTAATTGGAGAAAACATGCAGGGAATCTTGTCTTTTCCTTGTTATATGTGCTTTGATAATTGTGTATTGTCTATGTTCTTACATTTTTATCACATGATGATATCATTTACCATGTTTACATGCTTTTTTCAAGATTATATATTTTCCCCTTTCCTCCAACTCCTTACATCATTTGTGTGCAACCAACTAGAGGAAGGGAACATATGTCACTAGTGCTCCTTTTTTGTGAATTTTTTGTAGTATCAAGATCAAAGTGATTCATATATCATGTTGAAGGAACCTTACCAATATTTTCATTTTATTTTTGTTGAATCGAATCCCTACCATTTTTTGCCTAGTTAGAGCTTTACTACTTTTCACCTAGGTGATCCCACAATACTAGTTTACAATTCCCTTCATGAAGAAAAATTGCAAAAATGCTCCAAAGAAAAAAAAATTAGGTTTTTAGGAGTTTGCTCAAAGGGGGGGGTCAAGCAAACCCCCCTTCAAGCACACCCCCTGTGATTGCATCCCCTTTTTTGCACCTTTTTAATGAAAACAAAGGAAAATTGCAAAAAAGGGGTTTGAGAGAACCCCCCTTCGCTCGAAGGGGTCCAGGGGACTCGCTTGAACCCCCCTTTTTTGCTCTTTTCCCTCTTACCTAGCAATTTTCTACAAAAAAAAATTCTTTCCAACCTTGGGTTAAAGATGAAAATGGAATCAACTTCACAAACCCAACTGAATGATGGTAGTCTTTGGAACGAGCTATCCATCAAATATAATTTTAATATATTTTGGTTTTATTATGTATTTTTTAAGTTTAATTAAACATAGGTTTTACACCGAAAATCAAGCTCTTTGTTTTGCACATATGGAAAAAAGTAGATTATCAAAAAAAATTGAAAAATATGTCGTGCTAGGTATTGATGTCCTTGATCCAGCAAAAAAAAATGAATTTCAATACATACAAAAAGGTTATGTTGTATACGGTCCACATATGTCTAAATTTAATTGGTTTGACTTCAAAATTTAATTAAGAAAAAAATATTCAATAAAACACTATGAAACCAAATGAACATGCTAGATATCGTTGTTACAAAGCTAAATTCAAAAAAATAGAATTTATCCTTCATAGAAAAAAAGTTATGTTGTTTACGGTGAACATCACTCTTTAAAAATGGTGTTTACTATTAAAAACTAGTTTTCGAAGGAGGTGGAAAAAGAAATGCAATCTAATTCCAAAAAAAATTAAAAATATATATTTATAATCTACAGAAAAAATGTCACAAATCACTAGTTTGTGTCATCTTCAAATTCCTCATGGTTTAGCAGCTATAGGTGCTCGAAAGTAAAGATTTGGTTGAAAAAATTTAGTTCAATGTCCAATTTGGCCAAAAAGTGTAAACCAGTATTGTGGGATCACCCACCTATACAAAAAATATATCCTTACCCTTTTTTTACTTTTACTACTTTCAAATATTATTTTTCAAACAAGTTGTAGTTAGACCCTATTTTAATGTGATAGATGCCACTCATTACATGTCTTTTTATTTTGTGTGTTTTCAATGGAACACTCGTTGCAAGGAGAAATTAAGAATTGTCAACCATATTTGAATCTTTTTTTAGAATATCAGTATATTTTGAGTGTTTGAAAGTATATAATTTCCATGTTAACTTCTTTATTTTACTTTGACTCACATCCTTATTGTAGTTCACATGCACATCAAAGTGGGGGGGAAATGTAATGGTGAAAATTGTGTGCCCATGCTCTTTTCCCTTATTTTTGGGTCCTTCAATCAAAATTTATTTTGTGCAATAGCAATTCTACAAGTGGCATGTTGTTGCATGATATTCAACTAATGACATCATTCTATCTTGATCTCATCAACACTTATCCCCAAAATTTTATCTTGATCCCTAGATCTCCCATTCACCACCTTGGATCAAATACACAAGTGCAAAATTGGGTTGAATGGTTGTGCTTTGGAGAATATTTGAAGCCAACTCTGTATACTGAGTAGGGGGAAGGAAGCAGTGGGAAAAGGGTTTTGCAGTATCTTCAAAAATAAACAGTGACCTTTCTGGCAGTCTTCCAGCACTTCAGTGCTCAATCTCTCATAGAGGTTTGTGGTAGCAGTGAGTCATCATTCCTTAGTTATTTCTTGGGGTTTGGCAGAATTCAAACTCTTCCTTGTCTGGTTTTTGTTGCAACACCTAGACAATAACCCTCTGCTATGCGGCTAAAGTCAAAAGCAAGGAAAATGGGAGGTGAACAAGGGGACTTGTTGGGTAGTGCTCAACATAACAAAAACCCTAGCTTAGGAGAAGAGGCTTTCGGAAAAAAGCACATGTCCTCTGGGAAAAGCAGAACTTAATTTCTCTAAAGCGAGCAAGGATGGAGCAGAGAATGTAAGAGATAAAGAAATGCAAGAACAAGCAAATGGTGCAATAGATCATGCAAATGATGAAAATGGTAAGACTTTAAAATGTCTACTTCTAGATGATGTGATTGAAAGCATTGTTGACTACCAAACTAAATCTGTTATTTTGTCTTTTTTTAGAGGGATTCCATCTAAAAATTATTTTTACAAATGGGAAAAAATTAATTGGGAAAGTAGAGGGTGGGAAATTGAGGCTTTGAGAGGACTGGGAAGGGATATGTCTCATGTAAATTTAAATCTGCTCAGCATGCTCAAGTTGTCCTACAGTATGGGACTTGGGTCATATGTGGACAGATTTGCTACTTGCAAGCCTAGACTTTAGACTTTCATCCTGAGGGCCCTTCTAAGTCCAAGTATCCCATGTGGTAGTGTAGACACAAAAAATGTACCGATTGATCTTATACACCTAATCCTGATTACTAACACCACTTCATCCTGAATCATCTCCTTTGCTGACCATTTAATCAAGTGATCTTTATTTGATTAAATTCATCACATCTCATCTCTTAATTAAATAAATCAATTTTATCTAATTAAGTCATCATCTCCTTTAATTAAATAATTCATTTTATTTAATTAATCTTATAGTCTCTCTTTTAATTAAATAATTCATGTTATTTAATTAAGCTCTAAAGTCTTTCTATTAAATTAAATAAATTAATCTTTATTTGATTTAATCTAACATCATCTTTTTTAATTAAATAAATCAAACCTTATTTAATTAAGTCTATTAATCATTTTCCTCTCATTTTGATTTAAATTAATCCAAAGGTCTAAGTCAAAATTGTCAAATCAACTAATCTCCCTCTTAAATTAATCAAATCCTGATTAATCTTAATCTCAATCACTAAATCCTATAGCTTAAATTGCAACTTGCTCATGAAAATCATTTTAATTGATTTATTAAATCTTCAATTACTTTCAAAAAGGCATCAGAAAAGGGAATATTCTCCAAGTTTGAAAAATCCCTCCAAAAGGGTTTGTGCATCCAACAAGGCGTTTAAACCTCTTACATGTCCTTTTGCCTTGAGCCAAGTGGCATTAACTTCATTTTCTCCTCCCTCCAACTTGTCATTTCATCCATTTTTAAATTACACCTAATTGCATTTAATTGCACATTCACCAAAATGTGTTCCACCTTTGTCCACTCACATGTTGACAAGTGGCTTCATGCTATTGGTTGGTCTTTTGTCCCACATTCATCCATTTTGCCTCATCCTCAATATTTCACATCTATAAATAAGAGGCTCTCATTTGGATTTGGGATCCACAACTTCATGCAAAGACATTATCTTGAGATTTTGAATTTGCTCATTCATTATTCATCCATTTTCACATTTTCATAGCTAGGTTATGCAGGAATTTCACCAAGGAAGCATCAAGTCATCATTCAACTTACAAAGGATTAGGAAAGGGCCATTTTCCATGTCAAAATGGCACCAATTCCCCCATGGGATTGAGAGTTTGTTTTCATTAGATAGTATTTGAAAGCTTTTTATTTGTGTTCATCATTCTATTTCTTGTTTTGTGCATTTCAAATGAATTCTATGGGGAATGTTGATTTAGCTTGCACAATAGACTAATGATGTGTTTTTTTATTGTGTTTGTGCAGGTCTAACATCATCATTAACATTTTGGCGCTAGAAGGAGGCCGAACTTGAAGAATTTAACACATCTTTCTTCAAAATTTCATGGTTTTTTGAAATTTTTGTGTCTACAGGAAAACAACGCTGCTGACAGAGAAATTGTGCCACTACTAGTCCAGCGGCGCCATATAGTGCCACTATCAAACTCCTAACTGCGACGCTAGCTTCTTTCTACCCAGAAATTTGAATTTCAAAATGTGACACTTGGCCATTTTTCTATCAGCGAACATCCAAACTACAAACAACGTTGCTTGGTCAATACAACGACGCAATCGCGCTCACTGGTTCTATACGGAGCATCACTATCAATCCTAGTGGCACTGTACAGCACTGCTGACTTCTTCAAATTGCGCCACCTTTGCAGACTGCACCACTGGAGTTGCGTAAAATGCACTTTTCGATTATCTTTAAAATGTGCTTTTTCATTTTGGTTGCTTTTAACTACTAACTGGCTTTTGACCTCTGTTTCTATAGTTTTAACCAGTTTTTGTAGGTTGGCTTGATCAAAAGTGAAGGGGAGGAGACAAAGATGAAGGCTTCTCCATGGCATCATCATCTCATTGTATCAAGTTTTTTTAAACACTTTGGGGAGGAATTGTAATTCCTTTTCTAAGGACTTTGTCATCTTCATGCTTTTAAGGACTCACTAATTTTTGTTTGGGCTTAAAAAGAACAAGACAAAAGGATTAAAAAAAACCTTAGGCAACTTACTAGATTTTGTTTGAGGCTTAAAAATTGAACAAGCAAATCTCACTTTTCCTAAATTGGTGCTTAAAAAAAATCCAATTATTGCTTTGAAGGATTAAAATGAACATGTGCCGAATAGACATAAAAACATTGAATATAGCAAATCTCGATCTGTTTTCCTATAATTGATTGCTTAAAAAAAATCCAATTATTGCTTTGAAGGATTAAAATGACTTCATATGTGCCTGTTATGTTTTGTAATTCTATTATCCAAATTGACGAAACAGCAAAATGGAATCCGCCAGTTTCGAGAGATATGCGCTTTGATTTAGGTTAATGGCAGCTGATATTTATTTAACGATCGAGTTTGCGCACACTAAGGGGGATCTGGTGGTCAAGCATCTAATCATTCGCTAAGAGTAGGCGTAGCTTGATTTATCCAAGTGGGAATTCAACAAATATTGTCTTTTTATCCATAGGGTTGTGCATTTTCTTGGAATCAAAACACTTTGCTTGGATCTTAAACATTGGAAAACAAACATTCAAACATGATCATCAAATTTCAAATCCTTTAGGAAGCAAATACCTTTGACAAAATTCAAGTGTTATTGCTTGCCCTAGGGATTCTATCCTTAGAGGCTTCTAAGCATTTGAATTTATATCTCCATTTTCTCACTAAAGTCAACGATAGGGAACTTTTGCCTTAATTTCCTTGATTTCCACATAATGGACCTTGTGGGATGAGAAGAAATTGGGACATTGGACATTTAGTTTGAAAACCTAATCAAGAATTGTTTGTGGTAAAAATAACTCACTAAGCAAATAAAAGAAATGATTGGACCTCACACATGTGCTTTTCAAATGATTTCTCGAAAGATCAAAATCCGAAAACCAAAGTCAAAAGGTCTTAGTCAAAAATCTTGTAAGAAAAGGTTGTCTATGCTTTACGAATTTAGAGAAAGATTGACATTCAGCTTTTACAAACATGCATCAAGGAACAATCCAAATTTGTATTCATTTTACTATTGTCAAAATCCAAGTCTCTTTCAAAGGTTTGATTATCTCACATAGGAAGTATTAGCATGTTCTTCAACACATTGGTCTAGTAAACAAAGTCTCTCCAAGTCTCTTAGGATCAAAATCAAAACACTCTCATCCATCTTCAAACATCAAAATCAAAATCACCTCACAAACAACTCTTGGAAATCTTGAAACAATCCTTTATGCTAAACTTTGGGAAAATCCTCTTGAAATAAAAAATCAAAATCATCTTGTTTGATTAGGTGTGTATAGATGAATCCTTCTTTGCACACTTAGCCAAATTATCATCTTGTGGACAAGTTTACTCTAGGACAACATCTAACCTCTTAGAGTTTATGAGTCTACTATCCAAACCAAATCCAATCAAAATCAAAATCAATCCAAAAGTCTTAAATTTTAGCATCCTCCTCAAGGTTCCCTAAGAGTTCCAATCATTCACCAATCCTCCATCTCTCATCATCCTTTTGATCCTTAAATATCTTAGACTTTCTTTTTTGTACCTAAAAGTCTAGATCAATCCAAAGAATTAGAAGCTCATCTCTTACATTATTGAAAATTGATCCCTATTTTATGGTTCAAACTAGATCTCAACACAAGAGGAACATGGAAATAAACAAAGAAACATCAACTTTGAGTGACTTGAGTCAAACCATTTCCGAAATCAATCCTGTTGGATCAAACAATCCCCTACCTAATCTTCCTCCATCATCACAAAATCCTCAAGAGGAAGGTCAAGTGGAAGACGTTACCAATAATTTCATACGGATGACACAAGATGAAATCATTGAGCTGGTCCAAAATCCTGAAACTCACTGAATTGTCAATACCATGATGAGACTCAATCCCTCCCAATACATGCTTGAATTGGCAAAAGAAGGGGCTAAACTCCCTTCTGATTATCATGTAAGCACTATTGTGGAGAAGCCTCTTGGGATTATTCCCCCAATTTCATCCACACCCGCAATATCATCCACACCTCCATTTCAAAGCATCACTCAAAGCATCCCATAGATCACATAACCCATTGCTCCAACTCAACCAATTGTTAACAAGGGGAGCTCATTGCTCCATGCACAACAAACACACCCCCTTTTGAACAACCAAGATTTGGATGCGAACACTATCTTGGGTCAATCCATCCCATTGAATCTGTTACACCCACATGTTTCGTTCACCTTTCAAGATCCCAATGACCCATCATCATCTTTTCATGCAACACCAGCATATCCTCTCAACACACAAACCTCTCTCCCTATGACTTCGCAAGGAGGAGGTGGGCTATTTGGACCAGGGGGCATCTTTGACCCCTCATCTTCATCATTGCCTCAAGGGAGTACACCACCCATTTTTCCACTGCTTCCACACTTGCCATTAACATCCACACCACCCCTCAGTTTGGGGTTACCTCCTTTACCACCACTCCAAAGTCAAAACAACCCCTCGATCATCAATCAAAACATCATGTTGAATCCTCTGATCTTTCCATCGATATCACAACAACAGATGGAAACCATCCAAGAAACTCAAGCAATCACTGTACCATCCATAAACGTGGTCTCCCAAGGACCAAGCATATCAATTGCACCAGCCACTACACAAATCTGCACCATCAATACAATGGAACCGCTCATCACAACAACAAACACCATTCTGAATCCACCACCACCTCAAAATCAAACACAGTGAACCCATATAGCATCACGTTACAAGTAGCTCAACAAGTCGCCTATCAAAAGGCACTTCAACAAATTCAAAATCAACAAGTTGCACAGCTAGCTTCTCAACAAGCACAAGCCCAAGCTGCACAACAAGCGCATCAAGCACAACAAGAACAGCGGGTTACTCAAGCTCAAATCATGTTGCAACAACAGCAAGTTGCCCAAGCCGCCCAAGCTACACAAGTAGCTCAAGCCGCTCAAGCCACTCAAGCAGCACAAGCCGCACATGTTGCACAAGCTGCCCAACAAGCACAAGCTCAAGCTCAAGCGCAAGCCCAATACCAAGCTCAGCAAGCGTAAGCACAAGCTCAATACCAGGCACAACTACAAGTAGCCCAACAACAAGCATGTCAGCAAGCCCTACAATAGCACCAAGCACAACAAGAAGCAGCATTACTAGGAGAACAACAAGCATTGTTGGCACAGCAATAGCATGACCAACGAGCATTGTTGGCATAGCAACAGCAAGACCAACAACAAGCATTATTGGGCATAATAGCAGAAAGACCAACAACAAGTTTTGGCACAACAACAAGCACAACATTGCAAGTGCGTTGGTGCAAAAACAAGCATTGTTGGCGCAAAAACAAGCGTTGTTGGCATACAAAACAACAAGCGTTGTTGGCACAAAAACAACAAGCGTTGTTGTAGTGTTGTTGGCGCAACAACAAATGTAGGATACCAGCAAGTCTTGATCATGCAATAGAGCTTGCAAAAAACTCCCACCAACACACCCAACACTCCACCCATCACTCAAACACCTCAACCACTTCAAAGCACATTCACTCCACCCCTTAATCCACAAGATGATGTGATAGCGCAAATCAAATTATTCTCGCAGCAAGTGCTCGATCTCCAATCAGGGAAAACAATGAAAACACCAAGCAACTTGTGCCCCTATCTATTCGAAAGGAGCCTTGCAATGGTACCATTCCCAAAGGGGTTTGAAATCCCTAAATTCAATAAATATCGTGGGACAGGAAACCCTAAGGATCACATTAGGGAATTTCAAGTACATTGCATGGAAGTCACATATGACGATACATATTTGATGTGGCTATTTCCTTGAAGTTTGGCTGGCCCCACCATGGAGTGGTTCTATCGCCTACCTCCTGGCATCAAAAAGTTCTAAGAGATTGTAGATGCATTCATAAAAAACTACGTATTCAATATCGGTATGGATGTTAGTCTAGAGGAACTATCTGTGCTTAAACAAGCTAATGGGGAATCATTTGCTTCCTTCTTGCAAAGATGGTGATCCAAGGCCAACAGGAGTAAATGGGCCATGTCGGAAGAACAATTTTGCACCATCATTACCAATCTTGAGAAAACCTTGGCATTTCATCTTAAAGTATAATGTATCACCACTTATGACCAACTGATCCCCAAGGCACTCAGCATCGAACGAACCCTTATTGCACAAGGGGAACACCCACATATCAATAAAATCAAGATAATCGCCCATCCACCAGCTATAATGAGAAACCGCGCACATAGACGAGGAACAAAAATGTCACCAATGTTGGTGTGGTGGACATCAAGGTCATAATCAGTGCCCTAAAACAAAACACCCAAACCTACCAACAACCACAAAAAAATAATTGAAACAACATGCAAGCTAACGCGGTATCACAACAACCACCCAACAATCAAGTCAACAACCTAAATAATCAAGGGGGACCACCCTCGCAAAACAGAAATCCCCCCAAACGAAAGTACACTTCCCTTTGGGAACTAATTGAAATAGTCATGAAGAAACTGATAAATGAAAATCTCATCAAAATTCCCACTTATGAGAACTATCGGGAACCCCAAGTGAAACCACCGTGGTACAATAAGAATCGCCTTTGTGATTTCCACAAAATCAAGGGGCACACAATAGCCAGTTGCATGAGGTTGAAAAATATAATCCAAGACCTCATTGATGACAAGATCATAAATGTTGAGCAACCAGCTAGAAATTAGGACCTAAAAATATACACAAATCCAATGTCGGATCATAACCAAGGGAACAACCATGGAAAACAAAAATATGCCAAAGTGAACCATGTATATGATCATGTTGTCGCATCCCTAGATGAAATCATCACTATTGTTAGCATCAAAGGAGCCAAAGTTGATTGTGGAGTCACCACATGCAGCAAAAAAGTTACCTTTGTTGGGTCATCATGGCCACCTAGAGCATCCACCTCAAATTTGAGATCTGTTCCTAATGGCTACAATTTCCTAGACCAACTGAAAAGAACCCCAGCTCAGATCTCCATCATGGAGTTGCTGAAGATATCGCCAACACATAGGAAAATCCTAGAGGAAGCATTAGCTTCATCCATCGTCTCCACGAATCTTGATGTTGACCAATTCCAAGCTACGGTTGGAAATATCACCACCTCAAGCCTCCTAACATTCTTTGATTAGGACTTTCCCACCCAACCATCTCACAATCGTGCACTCCACCTTAAAGTCTTGGTTCATAAAAACAAATTCAAAAGGGTCTTGGTGGATGGGGGTGCAGGTTTAAACATATGTTCCCTCAAAATAATAATGAATCTAGGATTCTCAGAGGATTCCATTGAAAAAGGTAAGGGCATCACTATCAGAGCATGTGATAATCAGGAAAGAGTGTCTCAAGGAACTATTCAACTCCCTATTCAAGTAGGGCCAGCCATTATGGAAACTGCAAGCCAAGTCCTTGGCCTTGATTTACCTTATAATATCCTTATGGGGCATCCATGGATCCATGGGATGCAAGCAGTCGCTTCCACCTTGCATTAGAGCATCAAGTTCCCATATCAAAATCAAGAGGTCATGGTTCATGGTGATCCCGAACCCTTTTCCTACTACAAGAGCCTGGAAGCAAAATACTATAAAATCCCCCAAGTCCCAAAGAACGATGAAGGCCCTACCACTCCGTATGTAGACCTAGCTACATTAGCCTCCACTTTTGATACAAAGACATCCGCCATCCCTGATATATATGAAATCAAGGTCATCATCCAAGACAATGGGTGTGGGGATTATAGAATGAACAAAAGTGCTTTCGTCATAGGAGAATTACCTCAGTCTCTTAGGACTCATAGGCAACCCCAACTAGCTGAGACATCATCCCAAACCTTCAAAGCAGGCCCTTCTAGATTCAAAAGTTGGGGGGATCTAAGTCGGGAAATAGTAGATGAGAAAGACATATCAAGTTTGTTGTACCAAGGTGAAAGGCCCATTTCTGATCTTCCCATGGATGAGAGCAACAAGGGATTACAAATGATGCTTCGTATGGGCTATGACAGAAACAAGAAGCTTGGACAGAATGACAATGGACTTCTAGTACCTCTCATTCTGAAGAAGTGTATGAGAAATATTGGTCTTGAATGTACCCCTCCATACTTGGAAAAGGTGCCTCAGTTAGAAAGGTCAAAACTCCCCCTCAACTATCAGCCACCACCCTTCAATTACCAGTATCCACAGGTTTACCCTTAGACAACTTTACCTTTGACATAACTGATGTGTGTAGTAGTGATGAGGATCACATAACTAACTTGCCTATGCTTTTCAAATATTCCTCCCTACTCATGATTAGTACCTTGTCTTTTGAGTCAGACCATCAAACCCACGAAATAAACCTTGTCTATCCTCAGCTCATCGATTACAACCAACAGGGACCACCAATTTTGGACACTTTCGAAAACAATGAGGCACTCTCAGAATTCATGGGATTATGGGATACGGTACCATATGGAGATCACAAAGCTTAGTTTGACATCATACTGGACACACAGGCTTAGTACAGGGAAATGATTGAATCCTTTAGTCACAAAAGTGAAAATCTGACAATAATCTCTAGGTCTTTGAGTGAAAACCACATTGTGGCACTCTCTGACCCAAAAAAAGTAAAAATAAAGGATGTATCCAACGAAGAAACCTATCTGAGGTGCCAGAGGATGAAGGATTCAATCTTTCTCTTAGTGCAATTCATCAAGAGAATTCAGTAGTATTAGCTGAGAAGTGCAATCCTGTCAACTTGGGAATAGAGGAACTACCACACAACATTCTATGTAGAGTCACTTCTCACAAAAGAACAGGAACTTCTAACTGTGTTCCTAAAATAAAGAAAGATAAACTTTGTGTGGACCTATGTCGACATGCTTGGGCTTGATCCAAAGGTTGTGGTTCACCACCTAGTTGTGTATCTTGAAGCAAATCCTATGAGAAAAAATCTAAGAAAGATGCATCCTCATATAGCATTGTTGGTCAAAATGGAATTACAAAAGCTCCTAGATGCAGGGTTCATATGGCCAATAGATTATCCAGAATGGGTCTCAAACCTTGTACCTATTTCAAAGCCCATTGGGGGCATTCACATCCGCACATATTTTAGAGACCTCAACAAGGCATGTCCCAAGGATGACTTTCCACTTCCGAACATTGAC
This sequence comes from Sequoia sempervirens, assembly GCA_007258455.2. Taxonomy (NCBI): domain Eukaryota; kingdom Viridiplantae; phylum Streptophyta; class Pinopsida; order Cupressales; family Cupressaceae; genus Sequoia; species Sequoia sempervirens. The sequence continues at coordinate 49,666 of VDFB02266574.1, forward strand.
ATGATCGTGGATATGACGGCAGGACATGAGACGCTATCATTGATGGACGGGTTCTTAGGCTACAACCAGATCATGATAGCTAAAGAAGACCAACATAAAATGGTTTTCACTTTCCCATGGGGGACATATTGCTGGAATATGATGCCATTCGGGTTGAAAAATGCAAGAGCTACCTATCAGAGGGCCATGACATTGATCTTTCATGACATGATCCATAAAACTATGGAAGATTATGTGGATGATATATTGGTGAAATCCAAGAAAAGACGAGATCACATAGCCACATTGGGCTCCATCTTCGACAGGTTAGAGGAATATAAAGTCTAACTCAACCCAAAGAAGTGTGTCTTCGGAGTACAGTCAAGGAAACTCCTTAGGTACATTATGTCCATGAGAGGAATTGAGATAGATCCTACTAAGGTCAAATCCATTCTCAAAATGGAGGCACCCAAAACACTGAAACAGCTAAGGGGTTTACAAGGAAGACTCCAGTCCATCCGTCAATTCATAGTACAACTAGCAGACAAGGCTTCCCCTACTCTCATCTACTCAACAAGGGGGTAGCATACAAGTGGGATGAAAAGTATGATCAAGCCTTTAGCAAGATCAAGGAATACTTACTCACGCCGCTAGTCCTCATGCCGCCAATTCCAAGAAAGACCTTGATCTTATACATATCAGCAACAGCGGCAACTCTCAGCGCTCTCTTGGAATAGCATGATGAAAATGAAAAAGAAAGAGCTATCTATTATATTAGTAGAACTATGGTGGGCCATAAACTAACTACACCTCCATTGAGAAAGCATGTCTAGCAGTTGTATTTGCAGCACAAAAGTTCAGACATTACATGCTAGCCCATCAAATAAAGCTTATCGCAAAGATAGACCCCCTTAAGTACTTGCTTTACAAAGCAACACTTACAGGGAAAACAACAAAGTGGGTTATGATCCTCATCGAGCATGACATTGAGTATGTGGAGTGCAAGGCTATTAAGGGACAAGCAATTGCATATCAGTTGGTGGAGGCACCAATATACTCAGAGAACCCACTTGTATCAGAGTTCCCAGACATATCAATCTTCAACCTAAGTGTAGCAGATCATTGGAAAATTTACTTTGATGGATCCTACACACAACACGGGTCAGGAGTGGGGATCTTCTTCATCACTCCATAAGGGGATCGCATTCCAAAATCTTACAAGTTGTCATTCCCTTACACAAATAACATTGCAAAATATGAGGCTCTTTTCATAGGGCTAAGAATAGCAATGCAATGGAAAATAATGGCACTTAAGGTCTATGGAGATTCACAGCTCATAATCAATCAAGTCAACAATGAGTATCAAACAAACGACAACAAGTTGAATCTCTATAAGAAACTGGTGGAAATCCTTAAGGATTTCTTCATTGATATCACATTTGAGCAGCTACCAAGAGCAAATAACAGAGTAGTGGATGCAATGGCTACAATTGGATCACTATTGGAAATCCCACGCAACATCCCTAAGCAAGAATTCCTCGTAGAGTGGCTTCTTGTACTAGAATTTGAGGTACCAAAGTCTAAATTTTTTTGCAAAATTGTTGGTCTCGGTGATCCCCAGTACCATGATATATACACTTATCTAAGAATAGGAGTCCTCCCATCTGACATAACCTCGAACCTCAAAAGAGCCTTTGTCAAAAAGTCATCTTGTTTTGTCATCCTAGGAGATACCCTATACCGTAGAAGCATTGAAGGGACCCTGTTATGTTGCCTAAACGTTGAGGAGGCATTGACCGTCTTAACTAAGGTACATGACATTTGTGGTTCACATTCGAGCAGTATGACCTTGGCCAAGAAACTGTTGAGGACAAGGTACTATTGGCCTACAATGGAAAGGGAAGCACATGACTACATCCGAAGGTGTCTTCAATTTCAATAGCATTGGGACCTCATCCATGCACTAGCTCAAGAGCTCCACCTGATTATCACTCCTTGGCCCTTTTCACAGTGGGGGCTTGATCTCGTTGGAAAAATCACTCCCACCTCATCCAGTGGACATAAATTCATCATCACTGCCACTAAGTACTTTACGAAGTGGGTGGAAGTCATTCCCATGACTTACATCACAGGAAAGAAAATATCCAAGTTCATCCTGAACTACTTAATATGCTACTACGGTGTTCCTCAAGCCATTATCTCAAATAACAGGACACCTTTTAAAAATCAGAATGTCTGTGACCGCCAGAAGTTTAAAATCCAACATCACTTTTCCACCCCATCCTACCCCCAAGGAAATGGCCAAGCTGAGGCTACAAATAAGACCATCCTAAAAATCCTCAAAAAAATGGTCAATGATGTTGGTCATGACTAGAATTTGCAGCTAAATCCTACCCTATGGGCCTATTGAACAAGTATCTGCACACCAACAAGTGCCACCCCATTCTCCCTGGTCTATGGATTAGAAGCCATACTCCCTATTGAGATCAAGCTCCCATCACTGAGAATATCATTGCAGAATCTCATCACAGATGAAGAATATTGGGTATCATGACTGAATGAACTAGAACTACTGGATGAGCGGCGTATGGATGCCTTAAACCATTTGCAAGTATACCAAAACCAATTCAAAGGGATTTACAACAAGAAGATCAAGAGTCGGACCTTCCAAGCTGGGGAACTTGTGCTCAAGGAGAATCAGGAGAATTTTCCAAATCCATATAGCAAGGAAAAGTTTGAACCCAATTGGTTGGGACCCTTCATCATCATAGCGAGCTACAAGTTAGGGGCATATCAGTTATCAACACTAGAAGGAAAACCTCTGCAAGAGCCCATGAATAGCTCTCATCTCAAAAAAATTATGCCTAATCTTGCAAAGTATAAAACCAAAAATACAAAAAAATAAAAAAATGTCCTCAAAAAATTGTGATCCTGATGAAAACCTGGCAAACAAGCAGGCGTCTTGGTGACAAACAAAAAAATACAAAATCCAAAAAAATTAGAAAAAGGATTAAAAACAGTAAAGAGAAAAATCATCCTCTAGTGAAAACCACTTTGGTGGCGCTTTGGGAAAGTACCTTGGTGAAAACTTGGCAAATAGGCGCCTTGTGTAAATAAGCACTTTCCATCCACCAAGATCTCCACAACTTGTTATGCATCATCTATCATCCATCACCTTCCATATCTCCATCCATCACTCGTCCACATCCACATCATAGTTTGGTCATGTGTTGGTGTCATGATCCCTCCTAGTACTACTCAACCCATTCTTAAGGTCAATTTGTCCTACCTAAATTGGAGTAGTCTATTGCATCACACTGGGGGCATGTTCTCATCGGATCGGATTCGCGTATATTCTTGAAGTCTACCCTAAATCCAAAAAATCCAAAAACATTCAAAATCCAAAAACAGGTCAAAATGTCGGTCAAAATGTCAAAAATAGAGTCGTCATGTTGAACTACGTCATCTCTGAGCTTTGAACGTAGGCCAGGTTGATCTTTGATCATCCCCTGAGACACTTAGGTCATTCCTTTAGGAGTCCACCATAATAAATTAGCAATCCATTTGTTCATATCTCATCAATAATCGAGTTTGTGTCAGTCAAACTACGTGGTCTCTGCATGTATAACGTAGGCAAGTCTAATCTATTGATCATCCCCTAAGGCCCCTAGGATAGGTCTTTAGGTTGGTCTCTTGGTCAAAATATCATGAAACCATAAAACATTGAAAATTTGAAAATCAAAACATTTGTAAAATCTCGAAAATACCAAAAACAGCCTTAAAACATTTCAAAACATCAAAAACATCCAAATATTTGAAAAAATCCATCTGCACCCATCTCACTTTCACTCGAAATAAGCATCCACTCATAACAACAATTGTCATCCCTGACCTTTGGTGAAACAATCGGAAACAAGTCTAGCAGTTCAAAAGTGAAAACTTAAGCGTCAAGGTCTCAAGTCTAGGTCAATAAGTAAACAAGTTAGTCAACTCTTTCTATCAATAGCCTATCATCCAGTTAGTCCCAAATCAATCATCTTATAATATCATGTCCTAGGATGCATCCTTCCTACGATGGACATCAACATAAGGCATCACCATAGTTTAGTCTTGGCTAGCGGTATTGAAAAACATTAGCTTGTTTGTTTACTTTGTCTTTTGGCTTATCTTATTGCGCTCATTTCGATGACCTCTCGATGATGTCCAAAAAAAGGATTTAGAGAGAAAGGAATGGGGCAACGATCATTATCTTTTTATCTATTGTGCTTGTTGGATATTCTTGTAATATAACCTTGGTCATGCATGCTTGCTTTGGGTGTAGGGAGGATGTTTTAGGTGTCTTGTTGAGCACATAGGAAGGCTTGCCTTTTTATGTTTTGGTATGAGATGTTTGAAATATTTGAATTGCATTTTGAATGAGGTTCCATATGTCAAGTGTGAACAAGAGTACTCCTATCTAATTGTTGAGTCAAATTCTATCACACTGGGTGCAACGTCATCCTAGTTCTTTATACTTTGATGCATCGTGCCTATGTGTATTATCAAATATAAGGTAAATGGCCCTTTTTAAAGTCCCAATTTTTGGTAAGAAAATCATCATCATCATCATCGTCATCATCTGTTGACTTGTTGGATTCTCTTATTTATTCTTCCTTCTCACTGTGCTAACATGGTACCGTGACAGTTAATCAAAAGTGTCACTATTGCATCCATCCTGCATCCACAAACCATCAGCATAATGCATATCATACCATATCATATAGGAAACACTAATCATATCACATGCATTGCATTTCATCATTGCATAATATAGATTGGTCATTCTAAGCATCTCATAAACCATACATTTCCATCGATTACATAATCACATTTACATCATATCATCCATTTGCATCATCATATAAGAATTTTCACTACATATACATCACATCATGACATAGGCATCATTATAAAAGCATCATCACATCATATCATGTGCATCGTCATGTCATCCATATACGCATCATACATAAGAAATATATTGAAAAAGAAAAGAATATGTCATTGCATCTCATACATTCATCATCATCCATCAGTGCATAATATAGATCTGTTAGTCTAAGCATTTTAAACCATTTGCATATCATAACATTTGCACCATCCATACATCATCAAAAAAAAGTGCATAGAAAAGATACTGAAAAAAGAAATGCATCCATAAAGCATTGCATCACATCATAACAGCATATAGAAACATACATCATAACATCACATAGAATAAAAAGCATATTTGCATCACATAAGATAGAGTCATATAGAACATCGCATATAGATATAATATATATATATCCATCCATCATGCATAAATAAAATAGAACACATCATATCGAATCAAACCATATCATCAAAATAATAGTACAACTGTCATGGTACATGAATCAGGATCAGACGTTTGTGTGTATATCAATCAATATAATACAATCGCCCAAGGGGCTAGCAAAAATGAGCTTGTGGCTAGCAAAAATGAGCTCGTGGATCTCAAAAGAATAGTGTCTCTAATAAAAAATGAGCTAGCCCTGTTGGCTACTCCCCTTGCCACCCGGCCTCTCCCCGTGATCCTCTGGAGGCTTGTATCCAGTCTGCTATGAATAATTTGGAACTCGTGTTGCTCAAGGAACTGCTTGGTGATAACGCACCCGATAATACTCACCCTCTCGTATGGCCTCTGGGTACACCAACATAGACACTGTACTCCTAGATGAGGATGCAGCCATACTCTCCAGCTGTTGTCGACGGTCCATCTCCTACACTACCTGCAACTCAGCAGCCTGTCGCTGCTCGATAGCTTGATCTTGCTCGACTGTCAGGGCCAAGACTTGTTGTCTCTCCTGGTCCCTCTCTGCGATGAGTACCTATATCTGAGCCTATAACTGCAAAATTTGCATGTCCCTTGGGTCTAGCTATGGTGGTGGCTGGACTGGTGGTTGGTCCTGGTGACCATCTCTTGGTGGGTCCAGTTGCCTATCTTGGTCTTGGCGACCATCCCTAGGCTGATCCTAATGCCCATCTCTAAGGGCATCCCTCTAATCCCTATGTTGGTCAAGTTGTTGCTTTGGCTATCGTGGAGGTGTCCCACCTCCTCCTCTACCCCCATCGCCATCTCCATCGCCATCCCCATCTCCTCTGCCTCCCCGCCCCCGCCCTGTTGATCAGCCTCTAAGTCTCCTCTTTGGTATCTATGCACCGAGAACTATCAATCTCACTAGAGGATGGAACTATTCTTTGTATGCCTATGTAACCCTTGCATCTGTCGGCCCCTAATCATATGGCCATGGTTTGGCCACTAGCTGTTGAAAACTATCCACCGCATCCTCGGCCAGAATCGGTCGACCCTAGGTGGTCTCCCTCATAGTACTCACAAAGATGGCCACGTATTGGTCATTGAGACAGTCCTGAGTCTCTCCAAACTGTCAAGCAACTCGTTCTTGCAGATACTGCTCTATCATCATGTGCTCTTTGCCCTGCATCAAATGGTCATGCCTGGTGAAGAACAACTATTGAACATCGTCATACCAGGCAGGCATGCCAAGCCAAGGCCTCCAAGTAAAAATTGTCATCTCGTCGATGACCCTCTGCCAGTGTCAGATGTTGGGTGCCCCTGTATACGTGAATGACATTCCACCCTTGTATCTCCAGACGACTAGGTCATATAGCTCTATTTCAACGAGTGTGACTCATGGGTGAAGCACTGCAATGTGCTCCCAGGCCCAAATGTGTAGTAATGTGATCCCTGCTCTGATAGCTCGACTATCACAGTATGCAAACTAATGAAGATCATGGTAGAGGGAGGCCAGCATCACTGGCCCCGAGGCAAAGCATTCTCTCCATTGGAGCATCCACTCCCAAGCAAGACCCCATCCCGGGCTAAAACATCGGTCGCACCAATCTGGTGCCTCAAGTCCTAAAATGATAGCGGCTACAATTAATTGGAAAGACGATACCTAACCTCTGTACTACTCTAACTCGATTTGTCCCTATGAAAAAATGATCTCGTCCAAGCCCATGACATCATAATAGGCCTTTTTCCCTACATCCACATCATAGATGACTCGCTCTCTATGGATAGGCAAATGAAGAATACGCCACACATCCTCCAGGGTCACTGTCACCTCACCTGTAGGGAACTGAAACGAGGACGTCTCACTGTGTCAGTGCTCCACCAATGCTATCATCATGCCAAGATGCATTTGGATGGTTGGGGCATACGCAACATACCAGAGTCCAATCACTCCCAAGTGCTCCTAGAACAGCTCATGCAAAGGGGGATCCTGAGTC
>VDFB02266575.1:0-42944 GCA_007258455.2 Sequoia sempervirens
CAAAATATACCAGATGATGCACCAACGCACCACAAAAAAACACCCGACCAGAAAGAAACGTCGCGCGGCTAGATACTGATCAAAAAACTGCAAAACATGTTCAAGAAAACGCGCACCAAAGAGTATGGAGATCGCGTCCTCAAAAACCAAAAAATCGTGGCCCTAATCTGTCAAAACGCGGCCAGATTTGATGAGGAATCACGCCCACACAGAAACGCGTGCTATGACAAAGAGAAATCGCGCTAGGAGCTAGAAGAAAAAACGCACAATCCAAACACTTCTTTCACAGAACGCGATGCCCAGATGCAAGAATGCACGCCCAGAAATCTGAAAGCCTCCACATGATTTTTGCAAACAAAGAAAGCCCTCGAATTTTTCTAAAGCCACAGGGGAAATTTCGAAAATTCTTACTCACAAAAATCTTTGAAAAAAAACAGCACGATTTTTCATAAAAAATCGTTCAAAAAAATTCTGGAAATAATTCCAGGTAACTAGGGCACGAAAAAATTCTAAAGGCTCGTCACCCGCTCTGATACCATGTTCGTTAAATTATCAGATTGATATTATTCAATGATATAATTTTACATGAGAGCAAAGCTCTTTAAATAGCTACAAAGAGATGTTTCTATAAAGAAACGACAACTAATAAAGCAAAACAAAAAGGATTTGAAGCTATCTAATCTAAAACAGAAATAGAAACAATCTAATAAGATAAAGCTGACTAAATGACCATTAATATTAATTACTCTAATAGGATTTTGGTAGAACTTTTTATCATTTCAGCCATCAAAAAGTGCACCACACTTGACTGATTTTTGGTGGAGTTTTAACTACTTACTGCCTAGGTGTACATCACTTACATTCTTGCCACTTACCGACTATACTTGGTTGAACTATTATTGGTTGTTGCCATAACAAAATGCCCCTGAATTTGATCTTTTATCCCTCATGCTAGGCACATGTCTATAACCATTTTTCTATGTTTTATCATATGTTGTAGGCAGAACTTTCCCTGGCTCCAACCACAAAAAGGTGTGCCTCAAACTGACTTAAAACTCTTTCATTTAACTGGCAGAATCACTAATAACATTCTTAATTTTCCTTAGGTGCACAAAAGTTCACACTTCGCCATTTTTATCGTTGATGGGCAAGATGTTTACTAGGCTAAACCACTAAAAATGCGCACCCAAATTAAATATTTTTTATCTCCCTTACTAGCTGGCATGGATTTTCTAAGCATTTCCCATTCCTCCATTGACTTGGCAGAGATTTCTAGTGGCTTTGCCACTCAAAATGTGTGCTTGCTTATGGCTTGTTATTTCCCATTGTTGGCTGGGAACAGTTGACAAAGTCATTTGCCTGCTTGGAGGATAAATAAAGCAGTTAAACCAAAGGAAAAGTGCACCTAGGAGGAGAATTTCATAAATTAATGCCATTGGCTTTGCCATCTCTAATGCGCACCAGAGGAGAAAACATGTGGCAAAGCCACCTTAAGTGTGTGCCTAGGTCTCTTTTGCCCATTTTTTATGTTGAGGCAAAATACACTTAAGTCTTTGCCCAAAAGAGGAACTTTGAGAAGCATTTGCCAATCATTTTCCTTTTCTGCTTTGAATCCTTCATGGCCTTCCCCATTTCATATTTTCATTTCATTGTCATAATCATCATAAATCAAAAACCTCATCAATTTTCACTTTGGAACAATACAACTTCAAGCATCCTGTAAAAGTCCTTAGTTAAAAATTTAAAAACAAGACCACGACATGACAACTTTGCAACCTGAAAGGAGAACACTATCACTGACCCTAACTTGACACACAAATGATGATAAATTGATGACAAGAAAAACACCTGGTAGTATGAACATCAATTTTTGTATGAGTACCAACAACTTTCAACTCTCTGACATAGACTTTTACCCCTCTTTTCATTCTACAGACATTTTCCCAGGTTGTCTCCTTTCTTTTCTTTTTTTATCTCCATATGTTACGGCTGCCATCATAAATGTGTCATTACAAGCTCAGGCCTAAATCAAAGAAAACAAGGGTAGAGATGGCCGGGGTAGACAGGCAGAGAGAGAATCAATTTTGAAAAATGCATTGAGACTGGGTATCTTTATCATTGGGAGCAGATTATTGATTTTCGGAGACCAGATATCTGGTCTAAGTAGATATCCAGTTAGGCTCAAGCAGACAGGGTAGGCAGAGGCTGCAAGTGTGGGAACCTGAATTTGAAAAATGCATATAGACTCAATATCCAGTCCATTTGGATATCCAGTTCAGAAAAATCAATTTGACATGCACCCTTTGCCTCCTTTTCCACCCTCATCTTTTCACATTTACCCTAATAAATAGCATCATTCAATCCTTTGTCGCCTTCACCATTTGATTATTGACACCAAACTTTTGTCCTTTTACACCAACAAGGAGGCAACCCACCAACCATCACTTAAACCTCAACCATTTATTACTATTCTGACATAACTGACATTCTAGTAATGTAACACATACATCAATAACAGACATGGAGGACAAAAATGTTGGATAGAAGAGAAGTTTAGAGATCTATAGTTAGCACCTCAACTTGGAGTGAAGTTTAGATATCTATAGTTAGCACCTCAACTTGGATTAAACTTGGATAGAAGAGGAGTTTAGAGATCTATAGTTACCATAGTTACCAAAAACAAAATATTGAGACAGTCATCGCCTATTTTGAAAACTACCTTATTTTGCTGGCAAAAACTATAGCTTGACTTATAGCCATAACTCTTGGCTCAGACCTCCAATCTAGACAGTTCAAATTTAATAGAATTCAACAAGATTTTATAACTAAAGTTTACATTAATTGGACAAGTGGTTGTGTGGATACAAATAATTTGTGTTCAAGTTTAAGATCCTAATTCACCAATATATCAATGTAAAACCATCAAATTTTCTAAGTATGATGATCTAGTGAAATTGCACAATGTGCACCTATTTCTAGAAATTTGAATGTTTAGAAAAACTCTTTTGTTGTTCTTATTCTAAGAAAATTTGCATAGGGGTTCTTGGAATATATTGCTTCTGTTCAGTGTTGAATTAGAGACCATTTTTAATACTGCCCTTATTTTTAAGACAAACATATGATCTCAATTTTTGCAAATTTTACCATTTTCAGTGCAATTTCTGTCTTTTTAGCATGCCTATAGTTGATCATAAGGTAGAACAGATGTTCTTAAAGGCCCATTGAGGAATCCAGCAAGAATTAAGTCAAAAACACAATTCAGAAATAGAAAGATTGTTGTAGAAAACAGAATCTTGATTTGTGATGATGATCAATTCTCAAACAGCTAACTCAGAAGATGACTCTCTACAAAGTTAAAGAGTCTGCCAAAGAGCTCAGTAACTTGAAAATTTAAAAAGTTTAACACCTAAAGATAAGTCTGAAGTGCAAGTATATACCATAGATGTGGGTTAAAGGCAGATAAAAGTATTCGTTAGTAAAATGTGATCAAGCCTTTTGTGCAGTTAACAAAGATAATGAACATGTGTAGGAAAATTATGATCAAGACATAGATCAATTCAAAAAAGAATAAAAAAACAGCTCACTGAGAAGACAAATCCTCTACAAAAGATAAAATGTTTGCACTAGAATATTGGCAAAGAAATTTTGACCATTGCCCAAGTTAAAATCTAAAGTGTAAATACTGCCATATGTTGGATTTCAAGCTAAAAAAAATCTTTGTTAGTGAAATGTGATCGATTGTTCCAACAGTGAACAAGGAGCATCAAATGTGTACAGGAAAAGCATGATTAAGGCAGCAATCCAAACCATGATTAGTAGCAACGGACAATCTGTAGAACTCCTATTAAGACAGAGATGCAGCTAACATGAAAATCTCGATTGTCATGTAGCAATGGAAGCAGACGACAGAATTAACACTCTAAAGCAGCTTAACAGTGGAAACCTAAGAAAATTTAGCCCTGTCTACATCCTCATTACAGAGACAGAGGACAACGCTGACAACAAAACACCCAGTACTAACACAGACCAGTGAGGCAGTGGAAAAAGATTGAGTCCAATTATGCAGAACACTATGGGAGCTCTTCAGAAAACTGGCACAGAAGATAGGATTATGGACTCTACCAGTAACTAAGACTAAGTGTGTATATATTGATGAGTGGTTGCAGCAGTTAGCTTTGCACATTTTTTTTGAATGTCAACTTATTGTTCGGATTATTGTATTGTACACTGGTTCAATTTGATTGACAGATAAATCTTTGGGAAGCTTTAAAGATCAGGAAAGAAGGTTTTTTCTGTGGCAGTTAAGTCGACAATGGTTGATATGACTGTACTGTTAGAATTGCTTTTCTATTTTTTATACATTTGAAAGCGTGCAGACGAAGCAAAAATTGCATTGTGCAGATGGCAAAACTGCCTTGAAGTATGTGGCCAGATCCCAAAAGAGTTTGTTTTGCTCAGAGCAGATTATATGTGGGCTTGATAAGTTGATACAAGTTGTTCAGAGCATAGCAGATAAAATCTTTTGGGGAAAAAATAGGCAAACCAAAAGTATAAGATATTTTGAAAAAATCGAGACAAATTTGGATTTTAAAAAATGTAAAAGAAAATGCAGAAAAAGGACAAAATTTGTAGTTTTTGAAATTTTAAGGCATTTACATAGCATAGAGACATAGAAAGCAAATAAAATTGAGAGTTTAGCCCATGAATTGTAGTGTATATAGATTTTTGTTGTTTATATCATAGAGCATTTATACGCGTTTTTGCGCGGCATATTTACCATTTTGTTTGCACAGCGTTTGCAAAGAATATTTTCACACTTTGTAGTTTTAAATGAAATTTGCATTCTGGAGCAAACTCTGGTTTGCAAAATCTAACATGTGGAGCATTTTTACAATTTGTATATGTGTTTGCAACTCTCACTTTGATGACAAAGTTTGAATTGAAAAGCCTTATGATTCACTATCCTTGTGCCATTTGAATTCTGTTTGCAGTTTGCAAATGGATCACAAAGTCCAGATCAAATGTTTAGAAAGTTTTGCACATTACAAATGGCTTTTTCAACCCGAAGTTCTGGTTTGCATTATTTGTCATTTCCCTCCAAATCCCAAGACAATCTTGGAAAACAAACAAAACATTAGAATCTTGATATCTAAACTTCATTCTCAAAAATGCTTCGAGCAATTTTTTAAACTTTAAATTTTAATTATTAAATTATATCTTTTTTTATTTTTTTTAACCTGATTTTTAAGTTATTGGTCATCATCATCATCCAGTAAAGGCTCTTGTTTGTATTGATATATGAAAGTAATCAACAGAAAAAAACTTGTGATTAAATTTGCCTTATATAAATTTGATTTTTTTTAAAATATTAGTAAATCCAAAAAAAAAAAAAATATCATATTAAATTTGAATACATTGTAATAGATATAAAAACATTATAATATAAATATGTTTGAAATTTTTATTTAAATATTATTAATATATAAATAATAAATATATTATAATTAAAAATCTAACTTAAATATTTTAAAATATTAAATTTTAATATATTGTATAAAAAACAAAATATAAAGATAATAAATTTCATTGCAAAAATTAAAATATAATACGAACACAACTTATAGAACACCGCACTAAAGCAAGCCCCTTTGATTAAATTCATCCACATTATCGTCCCTGCCTACTACCAATAACGAGAAGAAATTCATGATTAAATTCATATTTACCCCAATCCGTATGAATATTAGGGCAAACGAGTGCAGATTTTTAAGATTTTTATTAAATTTGCTGAATTTCGAGCAATATTTCCAAAAACCCTAGCAACGTCATAGCAATTTGAATCCTTGCCAATCACGGGTTGAAAACTCATTGAAAATCATGCGAACAAAATAGGCGATTTTTTCCCCATTTTCCCTCATTTTTTCCCCGCTTTTAACAGGTTTATACACCAAAAATTCATTGAAAATTGTGAGTCAACGATTTGTTAAAAATCGCGATTTAATGAGGAACAAAATCGGCAAACCTAGCGATTTCCAATTTGTTCCCAATTTCTACTTTTATGGTTCAAAGCATATTTTTTTTCAATTTCTACTTTTATGGTTCAAAGCATTAAGTTGGGCCAAGTTGAAGATGGATGTTGAAGTTGTTACTATGTCTTAGACCAAGTTGCCGAAGAGTTGAGACATTAAGTCAAACTAAGTTGTTGCTTTACCTAGGATCAAAAGCACAATAATCAGGCCACAATGAGCTAATATCATTCTAGTGTTAATAACAAGGGATGATATTATTGTTGTTCGTTGAGTCATCCTTTCCCATAAAAAACATCAAGGGTTATGTTGAGTTAATATTCATTTCTTTATGATGATTATGTTTCCCCAAGAAAACATTATAGGTAAATGTTGGAGTTTGCAATGTTCATTTTCGGCCAACAGCGTGGGACACATGGTTTCTTTCTTAGTGGTGTTGCATGTTTCAAATTTCAACTGACCAAGATTTAGAAATTTCTCCTCTGGAGATCTATAAATATGTAGCCATATCTTTGGCAAAACACATCCCACCAAACCATTCATTCATAAACTGTATCTGCGTAGATTCTATTTGTAACCCTCTCTTTGTTGGTGTTTTATTCTCCTAAGTATGCTTGCATTGTTAAACTTCATTGCCAACTTCTTATAAATTACTTTAGCAGTAGCCAAAGTTACAAATTTATGGCCAATTTGAAAACTAAACAGGTTCGGTTTCTCATTGAAGCATTGAGAAAAATTCAAAATGACTGCTTGCCTCCAACAGAATGCACTTAACATCTGAGTACAGGAATCTACAAAGCAAATTAAAGTGGTGAACGTCTCTTGAGAATCCATGGCCTATGTTCAAATGCACGGTTACATTATGATGTGAATGCATGAGTTTCTTTGCATAAACAATTTGAAATGAAAGCTCTGGTTCATAAAATGTAATGTTGAACTTCTTAAATAGGATTGCTCTTACACCATGGCACTTTATTCTTCCATTCTCTATCTTGTTAGACAACATATAGATATATGCATCTGCTTGATTTTCATTTAACAGTATTATTTCTGGATCAAGTTCAACACACACAACATTGGGAGGAGGTATGAAAAGCAAAATATTTTCTATAAACTACCATTTTTTATTCTATTTTAGACGATTCCAGACTTCCTTTCCATTTCTGTTTAAGTTATCAGAGTTGAATAATTGCACAAGTTACCATTGTACTTGTGTTGAAGCTTCTGATTCTGGAAGGTATTAAACTCCAAAATCCAAACTATTGAAAATGCCTGATTGACATACTAAATTGCCCTGGAACCTTTTGTTTTATCAATATACAAGAAACCTGGGAACATGAGACTCTCCCATGTATCTAGCTGAAAACCGAAAAAACGTTTCTTGCACATTAAATTTGTCAAACAATTTTCACAACAAAAAATACATAATTCTTTGTTCCATGCTGTTTAACAAGGAAGTTTAACATGCATGTCCAAAACCAGAGAAACAAAAAATACATAACCCTTTGTTTTATGCTTTCACAAGACAGTTTAGTATTCATGTCCAAAACTAGACAGACCAAAGATATAGTATAAAAAACCCATGCAACAACCATCAAATAAAATAAACATAAGGATGCAAAGTGGATAACAAAGTGTGAAAAAGAGATACAGCAAATAACATATATTGTGTTTCCATTTAGTGGAACATATTGTTTAATGTAAAAAGAAAAAGAAAAAGTAAGGTTATAACCATATCCACCTCAACTGCACAACATGCACGTAAGTGATAGATTTCTTAGTTTGTATGTTTTAATCTATTATTCTTCAAGCAATCCCAAGGCAGGTATGTGAATTTTTTTTATGAAAGCTCTTTGTAAGAAAGAACTTACCAACAAAACCAAGCAGAGTGCTCTTAGAGTTGTGTGACTTAATTGCATCATGCAAACCCCAAATCACATTATGACCGCCTGGAGATTGTCGTCCAGAAAAAACCAGTCCCACCCTGCAACATATGCATGTAACATTTATTTCCCAAGTAAATTGTTGATACTTAAAGATCAAAACCTGAAATGCTAATCCTCAAAACAAAAAATTCTTCACAGCTAAAACAATATCTATGGACAAGAGTAAAACAATACAAAGGAAAAATAATTACTTAAAACAATTTGCAAGAAAGGAATAATCATCAAAGCATGGGATTTTAAGAAATCGGATCAGAATCATCATAAATATGCAAAATGGATTCTTATTTGACCTCAGAACATGAGTGCTGGTAATATGTCTATCAGTTAAGGAATGGCAATTTAGAATTTTCTCTCCAATATGTTTTCTGATCTACTATTATATTGACATTTCAAATGACAAAATCCTTAGGTTTTGGCTAGTTTACCAACACTCACAATTATGTCTGCACTGCAACATCAATATCTGAATTTTCAAGTAAGTGTGCATTTATTTTAACCCTTAGATAACTTTCTCTTATGTTGTCCTCTTGTTATCATGGAATCTAGCAGCGCTCGTTCCACGTATAACCCCCCTACGAAACTTCTCCGTTTCCTAGGATTCGTGAGGTTCAAGTATGCATAACGAAGTGATTTTCAAGCCACCTTGAAATGCATTCCTAAGCCTCGAATAGTCAATTCGAGCGTTCCCCCATGTTCGCCTCGCGAAGACCTTCGAAACAAGTCCCTTCGCGAAGTCTCACTGTTTGTACTTAGCAAATTGCGAAAGATGCAGTTGCACTGAAAAAGTGCGCTCCTGCTCTCAAGCCAAAATTTGGCTAAGTATGAAAAGTGCAGGGGCGCTACAATTTAGCGCCCCTGCATGAAAGTGAAATTTCTAAAAAATGTAATAGCGCTATTACACTTTTTCCTGACACTTAAACTTTTTCTGGCTCTGGTGCGTTTCTTCATGATTTTCGCATTTTTCGTCAATCGTGCCACTTTTCGTGCCTAAATTTATTGCTCGACTTGAGTTAGATTTTCAATTTTCTCTTTCACTTAAGAGTTTTATTTCGCCATTTTCATTGTTTATGGTCTTTGTTCTTCTTTTCTTCTTGCTGGGCGAGTTCTTCTCAAGTTGCAATCACGTGTTTTGGAAATTCGAAGTTCTTCTCCAACATTTTTTTTGCTGACTTCTTTCCTTGTCGCCCTTTCTATAATGTTCTGATGCGAACATTGGGGATTCTCTTGTGTTGTAAGAATGGTTCCTTTGAAAATACGATGGTGATGAAACGAATTTCAATTGCAATTCCCTACAAATGAGCACTTTGCCAACCCTGAGCGCCGTTTTCATGCGCCTCTACATTTGTCAAAACCAAAATATGCCAAAGATGCAGAAGCGCTAAAATTTAGCGCCCTGACATGTTGAACATTGAAAGAAATTCTAACTCTGAGAGATGTAAGGGCGCTAAATCAAAACTGGAATTTCCAAAATGTAAGGGCGCTGAATTTTAGCGCCCTTACACTTTTTACAATCTTTTCCAGATAAGCTTCATTTTTGTCCATTTCACTCCTGAACCTTGTTCCTTCCGTTTTGTGCATCGTTTTGCGTGCCTTGTCATCCGCTCCACACTTTCCCATCATCGTTGCTCGTTTCACGCTTCCCAATGTTGTTTTTTCTGCTAACGCCTGTTGATTCACCATCCTTGCAGTTTCTCTCCAGATCTCGTCAAGTGATCCCAAAGGTGATGTCCTTTGATCTTGGTTCTTCCAAATAAAAAGTTCATGCAGGAGACCAGGAAGAAGTATGAAGACTCCGCGCCCAAGCAAAGAAACATGAAGAAGCTTCCTGTTCTCCAGTGTTAGACATTTCCGGTGCATCCCATTATGCATCTTGTAAATATTTCCTGACATCTTAAATGTCTTTTTGTAAATTGTAATTACACCAAGCTCAAAGATGTAATATTTTGAAAACAAATTACACTTTGACTTTGGTCAAAGTTAGGTGAGATCTCCTAAAATCGCTCACCTAACTTTCCTTAATTTCCTCAATCAGTTTCCTAATTTTGCTCATCCCTCTTTCTATATAATGTGAGGGATTTCTATTGTAAATTTATCCTTTAGTATTTTGCAACGAAGTGCTGCCCTTTTTGAAGCAAAATTGTGAAACTTTGCGTTCATACTTTGTGAATGGAATTCGATCAATAAAGAAGAGGATTGCAAACCAAACTTTGCGTTGGATTCGATACTTTTATGAATCGATCTCATTGGTGGTAATTAGGTGATGAAATATGAAGGACTCTAAGTGATTTATGTAAACTTTGTGTTACATCTATTATTTAGATTTGCATTTGTGTTTTTGTTTATCTTTCGGTTGAATAATCTACAAGAATTTGTGCTTGTAATTGTTCATGCTCTTGGATACTATTTTTGAATGATCTACAAGACTTTGTGCTTGCAATTGTTCATGCTCTTTGATAATTTGGTTGGATGATCTACAAGACTTTGCGCTTGTAATTGTTCATACTGTTCGAGGAATTGTTGCGTCTAAGAAGACTTTGTGCTTCTAACGTGACAAACGGTACACTCTTCACAGATCCACCATTGAAAAAGCTACGGAACGACTTTGTGCCTTCGTGAGCTTTCCCTTTTACTTTATCTGTTTATTGTTAATTACTTTTGGTATCTCTACGCTTTGCTTTGACAAGATAGAGGTATTGGTATTACTGCTAGTTGATCGTTTCAAGTTGTTAAGAATTGTGAACTTCCAACAGTGAAGCATTGTAAACATCTTCTCTGAAAAAAGACAGAAGGATGAATGTAACACACCCCCCCCACTTCGTAAGTTTTGGGTACATTTTGTAATTACTTGTTTGTTTTACTATCGCTTCTGTCAGCAGTAAGAAGGGCGCCTCCCTTTTCCGAGAGGAGAGATTTACATCTCACATAGCTGTGGCTGAAGTCCAAGTTGTGTAATCTATTGAAAAGTTGATTACATAATTTTCACCCAACAGTTTTTTGGCGACTCCGCTGGGGACACGATACGCATTCTAAAGCCTCATGCTTTCGTTTGAAGTATACCTGTGTCCTTTTTTATTGTAATTTATTTTCTTGTAAGTTTTTCAAGATTTCACCAAGGACATGTAAATGGCTGCTCAAGGTCCTTGGGGAAATGCTTTTGGTCCGTTGAGCCTAGTTTTACCCCTACATGCTCTTCCTGAAGGCTCACGGAAGAACTTTCCCAAGTTTTTTGGTGATGGAGAACAACATCCTGACGAGCACATTGCTGCTTTCTACATCGCTTGTGGAGTTCATGGTGTTGAATACGAAGATGTATCTGTAAGGCTGTTTGTGGAGACTCTCCAAGGCGTTGCTGCAGATTGGTTTTATCATTTGGCGCCAAGTACCATCACAAACTGGGCAACTCTCATAGCCAAGTTTGAAGGAAGGTTCAAGCCTCCTGAAGACGCTCATGCTTTGTTGGCTCAGCTCACCCAGTTGAAGAAGGAATCTCACATGCCCATGCGTGAGTTCATTGCTCACTTCAACAAGTTGACACGAAGAATTCCAACTGTTGCTCAACCTACAGCTGAGAACTTGAAATGTTTCTTTGTAAATGCTCAAGTGCCCGAGGTTGGTTTCCTATTGAGAAGAGCACCTGCAGCTACTCTTGCAATGGTGCAGACCTTGGCGACAAAAATTGAAGATGATCTCATTCTTGCTGGGCAAATAAAAATTGAATCAAATGAATCCGAAGAAACCCCTTCTTTGGAGTTATTTTCTTCCATCACGAGGACGGATCCTATGGTGCAAAGGTTGATAAATGAGCTACTTGTCCTCAAAAATCAGCTAGCTCATAATTTTTCCATTGGGAATCAACACAAGTTATCTTCACCTCTGAAGAGGCTTGCTGTTGAGGAACCATTAGTAAAAGCAGTACCGAAGCATCCTGACTCTGATCCAAGTGATCTCGCTATTCTCTTCCAGGAAAAGGAAGCATACATAGCTGGCGACTCCCATTTCTGGTTTATGCAGTCTCAAAAAGCCATTGATGAAAAGCAGGACGATGAAAGTCATTTTGCTGAAATTCAAGTAAATGAAGACGATCTTGTCTTGAGATCTCAAAAAATGGACATGCACAAAGGTCTCAGTCAATTTGAAAAGAATGCATATGTGTTTCGAGATCATGAACTTGAACACATGTTGCATAAAAGAACTTCCCCAAGGCATGATGAGGACCTTCTTATAAATTATTCAGATTTTGCCAAGTTTGAAGATGGTGAACATCATATTGAGGTATGCAGTGCAGTCATATCTTCATCTGAATCACATGAAGGAGATCATTCCAAGCAGCATGAGGTTACCATGGTTGATGAATCAGTTGTTCAAGTAGCAATTGGTAAGAAGCATTCAATCTTTGACCGATCAAGGGAATGTCCCAAAAGACATCTTGCTTGGTTGGAGGCCGATGGGAAGACAAAGGTTTTAGTTGCACCTGAGCGTGAAGATAAACTTGAGGATGCAGCTAAAAATGTATTTGTAAAGGTAGTTGAACCTATTCATCTCTTTCCAGAAGCAATGCCTCAACTTCATCTACATGTAGCTGCTAATGATCATGGAAGGCCTTGCAAGCTGTTGAAGAAAGGCAGCTATTTTGTTGAACCTGTGAATGGTTTCATTTGAGAAGATTTCATTGATGGCTAGTTTTAATTAGGTAGGTTTTTCCCTTTTCAATAAGTGCATTTGCATAAGTTTGCGTCTTGTTTTCGTAAATTCATTTTTGTTTCTGTCGTCGTCGTCGCCTGACTCTAAGCCCAATGGATGGATAAAGGCACTTGAATTCTGGAATTCTTCTTCCTTCGTTCTTTTCAAAGAACAACCGAAGGAAGATCCCCAGCAGGAGCCAGCTGTTATCACAAAATCTAGCAGCGCTCATTCCACGGATAACCCCCCTACGAAACTTGTATGTTTCCTAGGATTCGTGAGGTTCAAGTAAGCATAACGAAGTGATTTTCAAGCCACCTCGAAATGCGTTCCTAAGCCTCGAATAGTCAATTCGAGCGTTCCCCCATGTTCGCCTCGCGAAGACCTTCGAAACGAGTCCCTTCAAAGTCTCACTGTTTGTACTTAGCAAATTGCGAAAGATGCAGTTGCACTGAAAAAGTGCGCTCCTGCTCTCAAGCCAAAATTTGGCTAAGTATGAAAAGTGCAAGGGCGCTAAAATTTAGCGCCCCTGCATGAAAGTGAAATTTCTAAAAAATGTAATAGCGCTATTACACTTTTTCCTGACACTTAAACTTTTTCTGGCTCTGGCGCGTTTCTTCATGATTTTCGCATTTTCGTCAATCGTGCCACTTTTCGTGCCTAAATTTATTGCTCGACTTGAGTTAGGTTTTCGATTTTCTCTTTCACTTAAGAGTGTTTTATTTCGCCATTTTCATTGTTTATGGTCTTTGTTCTTCTTTTCTTCTTGCTGGGCGAGTTCTTCTCAAGTTGCAATCACGTGTTTTGGAAATTCGAAGTTCTTCTCCAACGTTTTTTGTGCTGACTTCTTTCCTTGTCGCCCTTTCTATAATGTTCTGATGCGAACATTGGGGATTCTCTTGTGTTGTAAGAATGGTTCCTTTGAAAATACGATGGTGATGAAACGAATTTCAATTGCAATTCCATACAAATGAACACTTTGCCAACCCTGAGCGCCGTTTTCATGCGCCTCTACATTTGTCAAAACCAAAATATGCCAAAGATGCAGAAGCGCTAAAATTTAGCGCCCTGACATGTTGAACATTGAAAGAAATTCTAACTCTGAGAGATGTAAGGGCGCTAAATCGCCCCTGCATCAAAACTGGAATTTCCAAAATGTAAGGGCGCTGAATTTTAGCGCCCTTACACTTTTTACAATCTTTTCCAGATAAGCTTCATTTCTGTCCATTTCACTCCTGAACCTTGTTCCTTCCGTTTTGTGCATCGTTTTGCATGCCTTGTCATCCGCTCCACACTTTCCCATCATCGTTGCTCGTTTCACGCTTCCCAATGCTGCTTTTTCTGCTAACGCCTGTTGATTCACCATCCTTGCAGTTTCTCTCCAGATCTCGTCAAGTGATCCCGAAGGTGATGTCCTTTGATCTTGGTTCTTCCAAATAAAAAGTTCATGCAGGAGACCAGGAAGAAGTATGAAGACTCCGCGCCCAAGCAAAGAAACATGAAGAAGCTTCCTATTCTCCAGTGTTAGACATTTCCGGTGCATCCCATTATGCATCTTGTAAATATTTCGACATCTTAAATGTCTTTTTGTAAATTGTAATTACACCAAGCTCAAGATGTAATATTTTGAAAACAAATTACACTTTGACTTTGGTCAAAGTTAGGTGAGATCTCCTAAAATCGCTCACCTAACTTTCCTTAATTTCCTCAATCAGTTTCCTAATTTTGCTCATCCCTCTTTCTATATAATGTGAGGGATTTCCATTGTAAATTTATCCTTTAGTATTTTGCAACGAAGTGCTGCCCTTTTTGAAGCAAAATTGTGAAACTTTGCGTTCATACTTTGTGAATGGAATTCGATCAATAAAGAAGAGGATTGCAAACCAAACTTTGCGTTGGATTCGATACTTTTATGAATTGATCTCATTGGTGGTAATTAGGTGATGAAATCTGAAGGACTCTAAGTGATTTATGTAAACTTTGTGTTGCATCTATTATTTAGATTTGCATTTGTGTTTTTGTTTATCTTTCGGTTGAATAATCTACAAGACTTTGTGCTTGTAATTGTTCATGCTCTTGGATACTATTGTTGAATGATCTACAAGACTTTGTGCTTGTAATTGTTCATGCTCTTTGATAATTTGGTTGGATGATCTACAAGACTTTGCGCTTGTAATTGTTCATACTGTTCGAGGAATTGCTGCGTCTAAGAAGACTTTGTGCTTCTAACGTGACAAACGGTACACTCTTCACAGATCCACCATTGAAAAAGCTACGGAACGACTTTGTGCCTTCGTGAGCTTTCCCTTTTACTTTATCTGTTTATTGTTAATTACTTCTGGTATCTCTACGCTTTGCTTTGACAAGATAGAGGTATTGGTATTACTGCTAGTTGATCGTTTCAAGTTGTTAAGAATTGTGAACTTCCAACAGTGAAGCATTGTAAACATCTTCTCTGAAAAAAGAGAGAAGGATGAATGTAACACACCCCCCCACTTCGTAAGTTTTGTGTACATTTTGTAATTACTTGTTTGTTTTACTATCGCTTCTGTCAGCAGTAAGAAGGGCGCCTCCCCTTTCCGAGAGGAGAGATTTACATCTCACATAGTTGTGGCTGAAGTCCAAGTTGTGTAATCTATTGAAAAGCTGATTACATAATTTTCACCCAACACCTCTAAGGACTTTTTGAAGGACCATTTTACATAAATTCTTTTTATTTTCATATAATTTTTTGACCGCTGGTCAGCAAGTGGCAAAGACAGGCAGAGAATTAACTATTAAAATGCTTCCCATCAAAAGCCTCAAAGACAATATTCCCTAGTCCCTACAGTAGACATCCTCAAAGAATGTGTCCTATAAAGTAAACATTTTCAGAGAGCACCTATCTTTACAAGAGGCATTTCTGTTTTGAATTTTCTACTTGTAGCTAAAAAGTACTTCAAACTCTAACCATATTACAGCTTAAACAGGAGCGTCATAGAGTAACCCTTTGAATCCAGGAAGATTATAAAAAGCAGCAATAATTCTGTACCTGATGGCAGGATATTCCTCAATATCATTCTTGCCACTGACGGGTGAAAGATGTATCAATGGTTTTCCATATGTTAAAGGAAACGAATGGGCTATTGCATGAGCATCAGATGGGTCTGCAGCAATAGTTGCATCGCCAATCTCTACCTTCACACGTCCCCCCTATTAAGGCCAAATATGTCAAAATATCAACTACTATGTGTATACATTAAAATCCAAAATCTAAAAGAATAGTCACCTAAAGCAAAAGAACAACATTCATATACACATCATATTGTTGTAAACAAAACAACCCTGCAAAATGTACCACAAAATAAATATGGGGAACACATAGCAGTGAAAGAAGAAATGTCACTTTTCAAATTTATTTGCATGGTGCATTCATGTAAAGATATCTCAAAAGCAGAATAGCATTTATTTTCTGATGTGAAAGATTGTACTGCAACGAATCACTAATACCTGCATACCTTATATCTCACAAGCAGGAATAGCTCCCTAAGATGTAGTCCAAGCAATTAACACCAATGGCCCTAATTGTGGGAGGTGGGGGAAGAGAATGATGAAATTAAATATCCAACAACAGTCAAATGCAAAATAGAAATGATAAAGATGGACTTGCTCTTACCCGATCAAAGATTTAGATTTTGTGACACATAATATGTATCACAAACTTGAAAGGCTATGACCCAAATAATTTATATATCATTGATATGGAGGAAAAAGCAAAAGATATCACAAAAAACATCTGTTTTCACTGATCATATGGGGAGCATGTCACAATTATGGGGATAGAAAAATATTTTCATGATTTACTCTTACAACTTACAATATGCTCTGTCAGAGTGTTTAAGAGGAAAACTCTAAGGCTAGGACAACTGCAGAATTCATCATGTAAAGACCTAAAATAGATGCCACGTTCAAGGGGAAAACTGCAAGAGATAGAAACCAATTATTTATTCATTTAGCTAAGAAAACCACCAATTGAAATTTGGCATAAAATATTGATCAGGTTTAGTAGGGTTATTTAGTTTATACATAGAACACTCCATCCTCAATAAAAACAATATTAAAGACATCCAAGGTATAAAAACCATTACAGAAACAGTAACTGTTTTTGAAGCTATGTATTGAATGTCAAACTATTTTCTGCACAAGACAATATCCTGTCTGCATTACACATATTCACATTGATTTAGATCAATAATTATTTGTGTAACCAACACAAAGAAAACATAAAAAGAGGCTACAGCAAATCCATTACCCTTTTAAATATTATAGATTTCAAAGATCATTAACAAAGGCAAAGTGATTGTTACCTTAGTGTGACAATAAATGTGTTCTCATTACTCAGAATGATTTACTGGAAAGATTATTAACCAGAGGGAACAAGGATTCAAGCATTTTATTTGAAGCTTGTCCAACTGTGTGGCCTATCATGTTGATTTGATGTACAGTATCTTGCCTCGGTTTATAAAGAACAATAGACACATAGTTTTTCTGTGGTTTGCTCTGATAGCAATTACAAAAAAAAAAAAATTACCAGCCAGGTTACCTAGAGTGCTTATTGCCAAAAAATACATTTTAGAAGAGAGTGCTTATTGACAATCCAGGTTTTCTGTCTTTTTCTGCAGCACAGTTTCTTCAGCAAATCTACACGATCTTTTCCCTCTGCAGTTGTTTGGGCCAAGCAGGCTATCATCCCTTCTTCCACTTGCCTTAGAGTTTCCCTAGTTGCCAGTTTGTCCCACTCTTTCCATGGATGTAGACAAACTTGAAAATTGACTTGCCCAATTGATATTTCAGTTTGGATCATAACAAGGGAGAGCAACAAGTTTCTTTTGCATGATTGAAACTTTCTAGTCATGCATTAACTTGGTGGCAGAGTTATGTGCATTCATTCTCTTGGAAAAAGTTGCCAACAATTTCTAAGATGATGAACTTAAGAAGCTAAATGAAAATCAGATTTACCATTTCAATTTAGAGAAGAAAAGAAGCTAATTAAAAATCATCAATGCATATCAAGCTAAATTCAAGCTTTCCTTGGTAAGCATTAACCAAGTTAGAAAACTTATTAAAACTCATGGGAATTTTGTTCTACTTCTTTTCAGAGATAAACAAGATAGTGAGGTTATTGAAATTAAGGCTTCTCCCAGCAATCTACTAACAAAGAGCAAAAGCCAGTGGAAGAGTTGTTGTGGAACTTCAAGGAAGTATTCCAAATCCTAGAGCCATGCCATCCAAGAGGGCAATGAAGCATGTGATCTAGTAACTACCAGATTGCCCTCTTCCCAGCATAGGCTTCTCTAAGCCTGTTGAATGCAAATGATGTAAAAAAGCCGCTTGGAGCATTGTTTGATCAATGAGTAATCCTTCCTAGCACATCTACATGTTTTTCTATTGTAGTTGTGCCCAAGAAAGTTAGTAAACAGGGAAGTTGTATTAATCATAGAGCCTTGAAGAAAAGCAACATCAAGAATAGGTAAACTCTTCCACAGATGATGACCTTGTTGGATCATCTCCTACATACCAAGTAAGTTGCCAAGCTAGATTGGGAATCCTACTACCACCAAGTAAAAATATAGGAGAAGGATATATGAAAAACATCTTTGAAAACAAGGCAAGGTTTGTCCAAATAGCTTGTGTTTCCCTTTGGTTTGTGTAATTCCCCTGACACCATCATAAGGTGAAGGAGACCATTCATAGATTTTTTTGTCATCATATATTTGGATGGCATATTGGTTTTCTGCAAAACAATCACTAGTCTCCTAGAAACATGTGGTTGGAGTGCAGTTGAGAATTAATCCCATAAAGATTGAGGCAACTGTCAATTACCCAAGTCTTACAACATGACTAAGACAATGAACCTTGCAGGGGTTGTCCAATATTTGAAGTTCATAGCATTATTCTCTTATTCTCCACAAGAACCTTTACATTTCATAACCACAGATGGTAAGTCACTTACATGCGGTAAAAATCAGCATCATGCGTTTGATGAATTCAAACATAAAATCAACAGTGCACTAGTTTTGGCACTATCTAGCTTGCAGCTACAATTTGAGATGCAAACAAATGCAAGGAATTATATTTACTACAAGGATGCAAGCCAGTGTGCATTTTTTCTTTCACAATTAGATTGTTCGCTGTGTATCAATTTATAAAGGCATTCTGATTTCTTCTATGCACTTGTTCAAGTGCTAATAAATGGAAGCACATTGAGAAAACCACAGTTCACAAAAATCCCTAGCCTCTCCAATATTTATAAGAAAAATTAAAATTGCAGCAAGCAAGACAGTACAAGCAGGTTTGCTTTTTGTGAAAATTTGGTTATCAGGCATAAAATAAGTAAAAATAACAAATTGGTCTATGCATGGTGTAGACTGCCATGACTTCAGATTTGGACATTATAACTTAGCTTGAACGCAATTGTCAATAAAATGTATGATGAGGCATATGCACGTGATGAATATTGAGGGGGAAAATATCAGCTCTTGAGAGGGGCAAAAAGAACAAATTCAAGGCTCAAGGAAGCCTATAATTTCAAAGATAGGCTTCGTTAAAAGTTGTGAAAAGTTTGCATCCCAAGGGATGAAATAAATTCACAAGAATATCCACAAGAAGAAGAAAGTCTGCCTAGTTTGCTCGAGTTCTTTGAGGCTGAATAAAGTATTTTGATGGAAGAAGAGCTTGATGTTACACAAGAATTGCATTTATTCTCTACAGAGAATAAAGTCACACCAATATCTAACAACAAAGTTGTGAACACAAAGAAATCAAATACATCAAAGAATATAATTAATCCAATTGCTTCTTTTCTTCATTTGAAGGGTTATTCAAAGAGCCTGCACCAGATGTAATCAATTAAGATCAAATCGCTCAAACTGTTGAGGCAATATCTGATGAAGAAACAGAGAATCTCAAGCTAGAAATTGATATTTCTTTGTAACATCTAACTCTGTTGTTGGAAGACCCAGATGCCACTGCTTCAAGTTCGGTGAATTTTGAGACCAATTCAGTTCTCTAGCAGCTTGATATTTTTCACAATGCCAATGAAAAGATCATAGTTCAATGAAGAACAATTTCCTAAAAATAGTTCAGCTCTAAAGTGACTCGTCAAGTCATAAATACATATGGAGGATTCATTACCAGATCTTGATTGTTTTCTGCATCACCTGGAGAACAGGTCATCAAAGGAGAACACGATGAATTTCCTTTTGAAGTTTTATTCATCCTTGTCCTTAATAGGTCCCATACACATCCATGCAAAAGCAGAAGTTGAACATACAACAACAGTTTGTAACCATGTATCAAAAGGATGTTTGATCAAAAAAACAGAAATGTCATCAAAGATTCACATTCACACTCCTACCCTAGTGATAGGAGACAACAATTGCACAATTGATAATGAGGAATCTAATTGTTTCCTCTCTATTAGGGTTGTATTCTTTGAAGTCAATTAATTGGATAAAGCTGAAGGGGTCTAGTTTGCCCAAGGACTGCCACTATAGGATGATGGATGGCAAAGATCACTACCAAAAGATTATTTTTTTCTTTAAAATGTTTACTTTGATAATGATCTAATGCTTAAAGATTCAAACCTTGATGCGTTGTCAAATGGCGGCTCAACCCATGGAAATGACAAAGAAGTGTTCCCATCTCAATTAATTTGTGGCGTGACTTGGGGCTTGTTGCATGTTGCCCTAGGTTATAGGGGCTCACCCTATAACTGATTGCCAAAGTAGATGATCCAAGTCGCAAGGCTCCAATTCTTTGTTTACAATATATCTATATATATATATGATAGAAAAAGGTAAAATTTAAATAAAAAATGATGTGCAATGCATGCTCATCATTCTACCACATTCCATTCCCACTCCTTTCACACTTAGTTGCCAACTCCATGGCACACCCAACTAGATTGCCTATTTCCTTTCACTTACCAAGACGACTTTACTGTGGTTCACTATTGTTCATAATAGTTTCAAAATGTGTGTAACTCAATGCATGTGGGATAAAGTACAAGTAGCTTCAAATGAAAAGTAAGCATCACGCGGGGGAATGATGCTTTTTGGGTGTTTACATGCCCAAGCACTTTCACTTTAAGTGTTATGCAAGGGCAGACACTCCCCAAAGCACCCCTTCCATGCACCCATGCATGCTAAGCATACCCTATACATTCAACGCACTCCAAAAAAGTCCCTTCTCACTCACCTTTCTCCATTTCCCTTTTCGCCCCTTCTCGCTTTAGTCCCACATTGCCAACATGAAAAGAAAATTTAGTGTTTAAAGAACAATACTCCCACATGGTAGGTATCTCCATGTGGGGTGCACCCATCTAACCTATCCACCCCTCCCTTGTGCATGCTAACAACCATGCTCAAGCTTGCTACCCATAGATTGCACACCCTATGCATTCCTGCCCCATATTGCCCTCCACTCAAAGCTACTTTCTACACTTCCTTTCTACCCCTACCCACATTAGTCCCACATTACTGAAGTGAAAAGAAAAGTTGATGTTCAAAGAGCAACGTGACCACTTAGGAGACGAGCATCTCCATGTGGGGCATATGCCCCACTCTGCCAACCATCCCTCTCTTGTGTGCACCTGGCCATGCTCAAGCTTGTTCCTCACAAATTGCATGCATGTTGCATTCCCACTCTATATTGTTTTGCACTCAAAGCTAATTTTTACTTGCAAAGGTAAAATACTTCCACATGTTCAAAGAAATGTAAAATTGGTGTTTATAAGAAAACACAAACATGCAAAGTGTCTTCGTGTGAACAAAACTCCTCCCAACACATGTGCATCTTGCATGCTCACTCTTTTTCCACTAGTCAAAATGCCTAAAGCTTGAGTTTGGCTAGAATTCTTGATCCTAATGATGTGAGAGCTACAATGAAGAAATACCAAGTATACAAAATCAAGAAAAATGGAGCAAAATCCGAGTGTGAAACCAACTCCATGATATGATATGCTCACCCTTCAAAAGGATGAGCTATTTTTGGAAGATAGTCTATTTTTAGAAATGACCTGTTTCTAGACACAGTCCATTTATAGAAGACAAGTTATTTTAGGATACCCGAAAGATGGAAGATTTACTTTTGGAGTTGTAGAGATATTTTCAAGAGTTATTATATTTGGCTCAATGAGAGCTATTTTCAAAAACCATATGCAATTTTAAATTTTAATTAAGCAACAAGTTTAGAAAACTTGAATTAGGATTGACATCAAGTTCCCAAGTTATTTGTTGAAATCTTATAGATAAGTGCTTTGCACATCATAGAATCTAATGGTGAATTATGTTACACTAGTGCAATATCCTTGTTCAAACTATTTTCTTTATCTTGTGTGAGTAAATTTTGAAAGTTTGAGGAATACAAATTGTGAATATAGACCTTGTGCTAAGTTTTCTGCTTGTGTCAATGGTAATTAGTCACTGCTTTGCCGTTAATCTTCTCGCTTACCAAATTTTGTAGAATTTATGGTTTTAATTTCAGCAATCTTATTTTTCTTGTGTGCATGCATGTAATTAATGTACCATGTGGTTCATTCAGAAATCCATCAAAAAAAATTGTGTAGCCAAAAACCAAAAAAATAGCTTTTGCACACAGTGCCTGGATGTTGTTTCAGCCTAGATCTGTCTGCAGAAAACAAAAAAACATTGTGTTGCATGCTATTTATCTTCATCATATGCTGAAAACCCATATCAAAATCTCATAAATGCTGTGAACTTCTGTCCATAAGTTTTTAAGTTTTGAATACAGCGAGTTTCCCCTCATAATAATTGATGAGAGATTTCACCTCAACACATCGTCTGGTTCTGGCTATGTTGCACAAGACAGATCAAAATGTTAACACATATACAGATCTATCCAGCCGTGAATGTCGATAATGTATGTCTTCTATAGTTTCATGCTCAATGATGCAGAAGGCTAATTATTTCTGTTCAATGGAGGTTTGGCACCTGATTTTCCAAAAGAGTTGGAAAAAGGATGTTCTGATGCAAAGGAAGGTGAGGAAAACAAGGAGAACAGAAAAATTGGTAAATTGGATAGAAGGGACATATAATATGCAAAGCCAAGTGATGTTTGAAAGACAGAGGGAGAACTGTTACCTCATCTCATGAGTCCTTACATTTTTGGGAACCAAAAGTCTCCATTTTGGGAAGTGTGATCCAAATCATATCATTCAAGCCACTGCACTTTAATACTGTTTTAGTTGATTATACTTATTTGTGATTTGTATATCCAATGATAAACTCTTGACACATTTCCACTTTCACTCTAAAGGTGATGAAACATGCCAGGGTACTAGTCAGAGCAAATGTAAGTCAAGGAAGGGTGTAGAACCCCAGGGAGGTCCAAACACTAAGAGAATATCCAGCACTAGGAAGGGCGAGAATAAGAGACACATTTGGTTCCAACTGAATGTGTTACCCTACACAACCATAAAATAGGCACATTCAGCTGAAGCTGATTGTGTGCATACAGCAAAAAAGAACAAAGCATGCAGATTCAGCTCCATCTGAAGCACAGTCAAATACATTCAGATAAGACAATAGGAGAAGTTAACTGCATAGAATGGAAGTTGACGCACTGTCCTATTTAAGGGAGAAAGCATTTTTCTGTCATTATGCTGCTCATGTAGAAGCATAATTATGCCCAGAGAAGCAGAAATTGTGAAAAGTTCACGGTTAATCACAAGTAATCATGAACAGCCATTTTTCACAATTTTTATCCTGCAAAATTGCAATTTTATCAATCAATCAGCTGGCACGCTTTTCTAGCAGTTTTGCCACAAAAAATGGCAAAAGGTATCGCAATCAAATCATCAGAATCACAAGTTCTAGTGATAGGAAACTGAGTTTTCACAATTCACTTTTTCTGGCATATTTTTCATCATAAAAACAGTTTTACATGTCCATTTTATCATTAAAAATACAAAAAAGAAGCCAAAAAGCCCTAGTGCACTTGGACAGGGCTGGAGAAAAGTCAGAAAAATAGGTCAAATGACCCATCATTAGGGTTCCTGAGCAAAAAGGTCAGAATTTCAGAATCAGAAAAAGTTGCTCATTAAACTCTAGTTGTGTGCCCTAACCCTAAATAGGTCAAATTAAATTCAAACTCAGAAAATAGCTGCTTTAAGCTTCTGTGAACACCATAATCAGGGTACACGCCATAAAGCAAACAGGGTAGAAATTTTGTGAATCAAAACTATCTAGAACACCCCATGTGCACCCCATAAAGTTAATTAACCAACTTTTTGAAATCAGTGTTAAAGAAATTTCGAAAAAATTAGGATTAAATGGGAACAATCAGATTTTTAAAAAATGCAAAAAAAACAAAGAGGGCAACCTGCTATTTTTTAAATGTGAAGGCATTTTACTAGAATAGAGATATAGCAAGCAAATAAAAATGAGAATTTACCCCATGAATTTTGGAATAGAAAGTCATGGTGTACACCAGCTCTCTTTCTAGATATTTTTTGACTTTTCATTTTTTAGGTCATCAGATTATGGTGAGCGCTTCTACTGATTATGGTCACTTTTCTTTATTTTTAAACTCTTGTTCACCCAGAAAGTCTAATAACACGCGTCTGTGCAGAAATTGGATAATTTTTGTGTCTTGACAATGCTGCAAAAGTCCCACAGTATTCTCAGTGTCTCCAAGAGAACAACTGACTTGCAATTCTTGCTGGATTCGGTTAAGATTGCTGGAATTTACACACATTAGGTTTCTCCAAGGTAAAGTCTTGTGATTTTTCTACCTCAATCTGATTGGTTTAATCATTTTACTTGCTTAATTTCATCTTATACATCTGCTGTCATAAACTTCACCGCTTAGATTGCTTCATAATTTTATTTTTACTCATGTTTTCAAACAAACAACTTAAGTAACAGCGACATAAATCAGCTCATACTCAATGCATATCAGACTTGGAATATGTTAATTTTTTGGTGAATTAGGAAGAGAATATCTATCCTAAGTAAAATTAACCCTGGTCCAAATTCCAGCCTGATTGGGACATCTGTATTTTACATCTAGTATTTCTTGAAGTTAGAACTGAACTTACAGCACTCACACTATAGTGTATACTGATTTACATGTGGCTGAGCAGAAGCATTGCCATGCTACTCAAGCTGCAATTACAGCTCAAGGAGGCTACACCTAAAACTGTCCCTTCTGTGTTATGATGCTATTAGAGCAGGGCAGAATAAAGGGTATATGAAGGTGTTAGCACTATATGAAGCACAATATGCGGAAATGAAACTGAACAAACCTGCCAATCCCCAGATACCACTTAGGTACTTTTATCTCATACCTATCAATTCATCAACCAGATCCAAAATCACATCAACATGACTTGAATTTGGTAACAACTCCCCAAATCAGTTCAAACTTTTCATAGTTTGCTTTTATTTTTGTTTTCATCTGAGTTATTCTCTTAAGGAAAAAGAAGTATATTGCACCTTCGGAGCGGCAAGCCCTACTACTAACAGCACATGCCCTCCTGAACCCTTATAAATAGATAAATAGATAAATTGCTAATTACTTTTAGAACATTATTTTTTGCCTCTAAAGCCAGCACAAATATATAATCACTTATGTCTTCTTCAGTAATGTAATGAGTAAGGGAACACAATAAGCAAGGATCACCAATTATGATTTCCAATAATCCTATGATACAATTTTAAATAAGGAAATCTTCTCATTGGCATAAGTTTGGAACTGATCTAAGCTGACATTCTCATGAAAGCATAAAAAATGTTTGACCATGTAATTATAAATCACCAACCGTAGATCTCGAGGTATAAATAAAATGAATTCTCCAAGGTTTATTTAATTGCACTGGTTTTAGACTTCCAAATGATGATGATGACTTTTAATGCCCTTTAAGCCAATATGGTAACTAGGAACTATCAGACCACGCTTACCTGTTCAGAATATTTTGTTTCTATGACAGTTCAGCTCAAGGATAAATGTCCCGAGCTTCAGTGCATGCTTACCTGTTTAGACTATTGTTTCTACGATAGTTTGGTTTAAGAATAAATGCCCCAAGCTTTGTCTGGTTCGTTTGTTTAAAAATTTCATAGAAGATTGTTTATATAAGAGTTTAGTTTAAGAATAATTACGCAAGTTTCATCGTGTTCTTCTATTTCAAATATATGATTGCAAAATGTATCTTATATTGAGGGCAACTTTGAAGGAAATGTGCTTATTCTAGAAAGGACCCAATTACACAAGTTCACATTTCTGGAAAATACTCTAAATATATTTCTCTAATCCTACAAACATTTCATCCTGACAATGGATCATATGAATATGAACTATCATTAAATGTATCAGAGGCTTTTTTCATTCATAACATTCAAAATCACGGACCGTGGAAGCCTTCGAACACTTATTACTGTCTTATACACTGAGACATTAATGCATGACGAGTTAAAAAAAAAATTAGTAATACTAAAATACAAATAAAAAAGCTGAAATCCCCTCACAACCGTTGATTACAGCTGCAATTACTGTTATTGCTGTCCCACGGTCTATCTTTGGCCTTCTGGACGTTAAAATACTTCTACACCATTCCATTCTTGCATTTCAAACACATACTTCCACACATTCATATAAAGCACAAACAGTACCTCTCTTAACAAACAACTCGCCTATTTTAACACCAGATCAAGAAATGTTCATCTCTCTTGATCTAACCAGAACATTCCTTCAAAATAATAAACATGGCGCCAATCTTTAAAAAATACACGTATAAAGCCATCTCTCTTGATCTAATTCTATTAACACAAAGCCAACCTTCCTTGTTGCATATCAAAAATACAAAATATTTTTTAATCAGATCAAAAACAAAACAAAGAAAGTGCATATGCATCAGCAAAATGTTGAAAGGTTCACAGATCGAAACTCCCGGCCATCATTTGCTCAAATTTCAGCTCCAAACAACTTCATAACAACACAACATTTAAAAAAAAATTAAAAGAAAAACTTATTCCATAATAAAACCTGAAGTGCAGGCGGTAACAGTGGTTGGTATTGGCTTCTAAGCTTCTGTAAGCCAGTAAGCTCTCTGCTTTCTCCGAACCCCATTATTTTTCTCCTATTTTCTTGGTGCTGCTCTGTATTTTCTGAAACAAAAATGTTTAAACAGAGGTCCTTCCTATTTCTCGGCTGGATATGCCAGAATATCAAGGACAGTTGAAACAATTATTAATTATCATTTTGGTGGCGACATCAATATGACGTGGGACCCGCTGCTCACGTGACGGGGCACTCAATAATCCCTTATCTCTTGCCTTTGGATTTTCCGCTATTGCTCAAGCAACAAACAAAATAAATTGGGCCACGGGTCAAGTTCAAGAATAGGTTTCGCTGGCCTTAAAAAATATATACGTTGGTGATTTTTCTTTTTTGTATTTTACGAGTTTAAACGAATATAGGGGAATATCCGTTAGTTTTTGTGGTGGACCCGTGGTTGGGAGCTAGTAGGGTTTATGTTAGGTGGGCAGGTCATTTTCTCTCTTGGTTGTTGGAGGGAGGTGCCGGTGGCATTTTGTGGCTTTGAATATTAGGATGGTCGTTTGGTCATGTGGTGCCTACCTCATTTATACCTACTACCAAAGCATCCTTCCAAAGATCTAGAGGTTAGCTGAGTACGAGGAATGGCATCAAAACTTCCAAAGTTGAGATCTTGCCTCCAAGCATTTAAATGTTCCTCTCCACTTTGTTGAAGCTTGAATGTAAGTTTTTTTCCTTTGTGAATGTTAATTAGGATATAATTAAAGATAAAGTTAATTAGGTGGATTCAACTTGTAATGTTGTTTATATCAATATAAATTTATAGTTCAAAGGGGAGTATGATTCTTTTAAATTTAAGCAATTTTTAAAGCAAATTGACTTCTTCATCTTTTGTTTATATCTGCCTATTTTGTAAAGAGAAATGGTTAGGCACTATGTTAACATAGAAGCTCTTGAGCTTAATAAATCTCTAGAGTAGGCCAACTCCTCTATGTTAACATCATTTTTTTTTGTGTACTTTTTGGGAGAATGGGGGAGGGAATAATTAGAGACTACAGTAATCTAAAAAATGTAAGTGGACAATACCCCAAGATAGTCAATCTTAATCTATCTTAATGGAATTTAAAACTCTAATCCTTTATTTATATTATAGACCATATAAAGAAAACATAATTGTTCCATATGTAAGGGGTGACAATTAACATTATAATGATAAATTAATTATCCATAAATAAGATTTGTTAGAGCCACTCAAAGATTCAAACTTCCATAATCACCTATAAAAACCAAAAATAACCTTCTACAAGAGGGAAAAGCAAGAACATGAAATTATAATAATAGATGCAAGATATGAACATGGAATACTCAAGATTGTAGTGATATATTGGACTTACTGGACTGGAATTGGTGTGTACAAATGATGTCTTGCTTATAAAGGCAAAATGTGGGATAGGATTAGACAAATCTTGACATGTGTCTTAATAATGTATAATGAGATAACTACCCAAAAAGATATTAAATGACCTAGGACACAAGCATTAATGTCAAAAGATAAGTGAACTAATACCTCACTAAAAAGATTCCCCCTTGATTAATGCTAACTAGAAATATTCTCTCCTAGGATCTAGGTGGAATTAACAATGTAAATGGGACTTAGATAGGTAAAAACACCTATTTACACCAACACCCCCCTTAAGTACAACTTATGGAGTCAATTATTATGTAAAGATGCAAGGATGGGTCCCAACTACAAGGCCATGTTAGGTACCCATGTACATATAGAATACAATATCTCACAAATGGATAAAAGGAGAAAACTCATTGGGACAAAAATTCTCATCAAATGAGAGATAAAATACAAAATACTCTCAATGATGCATGAGAGAGACAAAACCCCATAAGAGATAAGAAGAGAGACCATGCAGGCCCCCTCAATGGTGAGTCTCCTACAATGGTAGAAGTTCGACATTGAATGTTGAAGATTATCCAATCTCGCCAAACAACATTTCTCCCCTTAGAAAGAAATAAAACCAGGATGATATGCAAGATATCTTTCCATTCTTGAAAGGAAGATGCAGGAAGAATAATGATATGTGATGTCTCTAAACTACACTCAAATGTCTCCATGTCGATGTTGAAAGTTGACACTCCAAACAGGCATTTTAGGCCACACAGCTAAAGATGTCAAACCAGAATCTCCTAGAGATGGATGTAGAACACACTCCAAAGACAAAGATGCATCCTCTGAAAACAAAGAAGCCTTCTCCAAATATTGTCCAAAAGTATCCACACTTATGTCAAGTTGTAAAGAATTATCATGTAGAGAATGAACAAGAGGGTTAGAGAATTCCCTCGCAACAACTAAAGAAGAATCATCTTCATCAAAGAGGAGATGTACACAATCAATGGTGTCTCCCAAATCTAAAATATGGAGCTCAATTAAAAAACCCACTAATATTTGTCAGGTATGCATCTAAAGTAGATGTAGTTGGAAGACAATATAGATCCTTTGCACTGAATCACAATAGGCCAAACTTGCACCAATATGAGCATCATCAAATGCAACAGAAGATGGAGGAGATGAATGGTTGCGTCCACAAAAGGATATAAAAGTCACGGCAAATCCTAACCTAGGAATTGGACATTCCAGTAGGTGACTAACATCTTCTTATGGTCGTTCATTTACATTGGCAAACCAGGAAACATATACTTGAAATGGAGCGGCACTGTATGTGCACTAAGAACCAGTTTTAGTCACGATTTACCAAAAATAAATGCGTGAAAGGTATTCTACTTATGCTACAGGAATGTAATGTAAAGCTTTCTTAACTTAAGGATAACTTAATCAAAGCAAACATCACGACAACTGTTACTAAGAAACAAACTATGAGCTGGCCTTATGCTACAGGAACAAACACAGGGATGGATTCCCGATGCTGCAGGAACACTATAAGACTGAGTTTGCACTGAAACTTTATAGAATGAAATCTAACTTATAATTAACAGAAGATAAACAACTAACTATAGATACTCACTAAGTGGGGCCCCTTAGCAAGCATCAACCAGTTATGCAAGAATTGAACTCAGAACTTCATCAGCTTTTATTCATAAACTCAGAATGATATACATTAATGGTATGTACTTCTCTGTCCTTCCAAGGGCTGCTTCAAAATTTAGGGGGCTATGTGGCTCAGATTTCCTTAGCCCAACAGTCAATTTCTCCCATCTCTTTTCAATTCTGGAAGAGGCAAGCTTCCAAAATAGATACGGTTGGCCTTTGAATTCCTCATACACTTGCTTTCTGATATCGAATATTTTTATTCTTTATGTTTGATTGTTGAACCCATATGCAACAGTGGGCCAAGTTTTCAGCATTGTGTATGGATCTGTGCTTTCTGATCGCAGTGGTATAGGCTCATCCCTTTCAGCTTCTTCATAGGCTTCCAATTATCTGCCATAATTAGTTTCATTGGTTGCCCATGACATAAGTGACCTCAAATGAATATCACCAATATAAAGAAGTGGATTCCACTCTATTTCAAAGGGAATTATCAATCCATGCAAATAAAATTCACACAAATAATTCTTTAGCCAACTAGAGGTTACCTGGTATGCATCATAAAATTCTTTGGCTGTATGAATAACAGGATCTAAATTCCTTGAAATTCTCATTAATTGAAACCAAAGAAATTGTTCTTTTAGGCACATAGCATAGACCCTAGGCGGTGGTCTACACTCCATAATTTTACCAATTATTTTCATCATGTCATCCATTTTCTTTTTCATTTCCTGGATTTCCTGTTTCTGCCTTTCAATTTCTCTTTTCAGTTTCTTCTTCTCTTCTTCCCAAAGACTTTGTTGAATTTCAGTCTTGGCTAAGTGGCAGAAACTCAAGGTTTGAAATGTGACCAGTCTCCATGTGGTCCTAAGGTATTCCAAAAATTCAATCAAAAATGTCTTCTTGTAAACAACCATTGACTGACAAGTTACAGGGGGTAACAGTGTGTCATTGGACACTTCTAATTGTTCAGTATGTTCTTCCTCTTGCTGCAAGATGAATTCATGTTGCTGTGCTGGAAGAGATTGTGCTGCTTCAGAAACTTGCCTAGCCGCCTCAGCCAAGTCATCAATATTTGGCATTCCCCTTTCATTACCACTATCATGTGGTTCCTCAACTTCCATTGGCTCATTTTGCATTTCCTCATAAACAACAGGTGGGCTATGTGGAACATTCTCAGATACATTATGAGAATCATTATGACTAAGTTCTTTAGATTCCTCAAAAATTATTATAATTTTAGGCTGAGTAGAGGTTGAGGTGAC
Organism: Sequoia sempervirens; assembly: GCA_007258455.2. NCBI lineage: Eukaryota > Viridiplantae > Streptophyta > Pinopsida > Cupressales > Cupressaceae > Sequoia > Sequoia sempervirens. Next base: position 31,031 of record VDFB02266575.1, read on the forward strand.
TTACGTTGTTTCTTTGCTAAAGCTCTTTTTGGCAATGTTGCGGCTACAAGAGGCGCTCTCGTGGCTTTCCTCTTTCTGACTTGCCTAGAGGATTCAGACTCAATAGAAGAAGATGATGGTGAACTTGTAATGGCAACAGGTGTTGTTGTAGGAGAGACTGCAACAAGAGAAGATGTTGCAAGAGAGGAACACTGTTGTTTTTGAACATGAGGGTCAGACTCTGGGGTTTGTTCTGCCCTAGATGACTCTCCTACCTTTGTTTTTCATTTTTCTCTTCTACTAGCAGACCTAGTTTGTACATGGGTAGAGGGCTCTAGTGTGGTGGCTACAGGAGTAGGCGCTGCAAGAGCAAATGATGCAGGAGTAGATGATTCTTGCTCTGCTTCCTACTTGTAGATTTTGTTCTCTTTTTCTTTTTCTTGGGTTGTGCAGGGAGTGCTCTAGGAGGCTCTGGAAGTTGCAGAACCTTTTGGGCAACAAATTCTTGCCAGGAAAGGGGTGATACATCCCTCAGGGAACACTCAATCAACAGTTTAATGAGGGCATGATGGGCAATAGAGTTGTCCCTTCCCCTCTGGGTTTCATGGACACTTTGTTTTAAAATATTTAACAAAAAAATTGGAACATTAACAACTAACCCATGCCTCATATGGCTCAATAATTTAAAATGGTAGGAATATAAATAGGAGAAGCGTCTCTCACAAGTTAAGTACCTCATTATGAATGCAGCATATTTTGAATATGGAAAGGGCAGCAACACTCATTTGCATCCTTGTTTAGAGACCTCCAAGGGTCCATCAGTTGGTACTGTAAATTCTACCCTACCAAAGACAACATCTGAAGAGAAATTTTCTCTTACTATTGGAAGCCCAGTTACTTCTGCAATTCGTTCTTTTGTTATAGCTACTATCAGACCCCATACTGAAGCTTCCCCTTCTGAAATAGTTCTTAAAAATTCACCTACGGCTTCCTCATTAAAGGAATCTAACCTCAGAAAATAGTTTAGCCAACCACAATTGCTAAATGCCTGAACTGTTTGAGGATTTTGTGTTAAGAGTTCATGAGCTACAGGCTCATGTCTTACCAATTGGCCACCCATATTCACAAATTATCCCAACTCAAACTTTTTCTGAAAATTCAAAAAAAAACTTTTTTGCACTGTTTCTTTCTGCTATGTCGTCACTTTCCTTTACCTTTCCAAAAATGACTCAAAGAATACATGCATGAAATGATTGTTTCAAACTACCCAAATCAAACAGTTAATTGATGTTTAGGATAAAAACACGCAGTCATATTTGGAAAGTACAAGAAAATAAAAATATCTTATCAGTTGTGACAGTGACAAGAAAAGGTTTGAAATGGATTAACCCCGCCCCCTACTTAAAATTTGACATGTTTCCACACATGTGTGAAAGGATAGGCGAAGATCAGACAATAATGACTGATATGTACATAGCAATTAATGAATAAATGAAATAAATAAACGATGTGACAATAAAAGATATTGCGTACCTTGTAATAAATGCGCGTATATGCTGGGAAAGATCACAACGCAACATGAAATGACGGCTGGAATTGAAACCATAATGAGGGTGGTACGGTAGATGGATGACGTGGAAGAAAAGAGAATGAATGGTGGTAATGGATAAAAAGTGGAGAAAGTGGCTCCCCTTAAAAAGGAAACCTTTTGTTATGGGCATGCAACATGGAATTTAAAGAGATGCTGCAGGAGAAAGGTTGAAGCCTTTTGTTGTAGGAAGATCAGTCGCTGCATTCGAAACAAATTGTTTCATAAATTCTTCTTTGGATGCTGGCTTATGATACAACCTAAGACGGTGTCTATTAACCAGTAGCTTGAATCGGACAGGATCTATTGTAGCTAATTAAACTGAACCATTATCAAACACATTTTCTATTTCATAAGGACCAAGCCATCTTGTGGTGAGTTTACCTTGATTTTCCTTGTACTTGGAGTCATAGAGCAGTGGCCAATCACCGACAAAGAATTGCTTAGTTCTGATATGGTGGTCATGCCATTTTTTTCTTTGCCGCTGGATAGCTTTAGTATGTTGTAGAGCAGCTTTCCTCATCTCATCCAATGCATTCAGCTGCAAGAGGCATTCCTTTTAGGCTTCTAAAATATCAATGTTAAGTTGTAGAGTAGTCCTCAAGGTCTTATGTTTAAACTCAATTAGCAACATGGCAGTCTTGCCATAGAGTAACTCAAAAGGAGTGAACCCAGTAGTTGTTTTCCATGTTGTCCTATAAACCCAGATTGCTTCAGGAAGGCGACTGCTCCAATCCTTCTTGTGTAATTGGACTGTCTTAGTAAGGATTGCCTCAATTTCTCTGTTGGTAACCTCTGTCTGACCATTGGCTTGAGGATGATAGGGGCTAGAATTTTTGTGTCTGATCTTGTAATCATTCATCAATGCAGTGATTAAATTAGATGTAAACTGAGCTCCTTGATCAGTAACAAGTTCCCTTGGGACTCCAAATTGAGTAAAAATCTGCTCATATAGGAACTCAACAACTTTATTGTCACGGGCATGTGTCATTGCTTTCACTTCCACCCACTTGGTTACATAATCAGTACAAACCAAAATGTATGATTTTCCATTGGATGGAGGATCAATAAGCCCAACAAAATCCATGCCCCACTTGTCAAAGGGACTGACTACCACTTGAAGATACAGGGGCATTTCATCAGACTTTGTTGGTCTCCCCATGCATTGACATCTGTCACATTTTCTGGTGTAGGCTGCAACATCTTTGTGAAGTGTAGGCCAATAGTATCCAATAGCAAGCACTTTCATAGATGTTCTCTTTGTTGCAAAGTGCCCACCACATGGCTCATCATGACAAGCATGCAAAATGTCATAGGTCTTATCCTCCCTAACACACCTTCTCATCACTTGGTCAGGTCTTGTGTAAAATAAACAGTCTGCAATCCATGAAAAGTTAAAACTTTTCTCAACCAACAATTTTCTCTCCTTTGGTGAGAAGTGAGCTAGAATCTTGTTGGCTGCTAAATAATTTGCAATATCTGCATACCAGGGAGTTTGAGCAGCAATAGAAAATAGATGTTCATCGGGAAAGTTGTCATCAATTACCTTAGGGGTGGCAGGTGTAGTTGTTTGAAGTCTTGACAAGAAATCAGCCACCACATTAGCCCGGTCTGGCTTATCAATAACTGTGATATCAAATTCCTGCAACAATAAGAGCCATCTTGCTAATCTGCCAGATATGGCAGGCTTATTCATGATGTACCGTATTGCTACATGATTTGTATGGACAAATATTTGGTAACTAGTGACATAATTTTGAAACTTGTTCAGAGCATACACAACTGCTAGCAATTCTTTCTTTGTGACAGTATAGTTTAATTCAGGGCCTTGAAGATTTTTGTTAATGAAATATATGGCATACTCAATGGAATTCTCTTTCTATCCTAAAACTGCCCCTATGGCATAATCAGAAGCATTTGTGTGTATATGAAAGGGCAGACTCCACTTCCTTCCTTGAAGAACAGGTGCCTGAATAAGTAAGTTCTTAAGCTACAGGAAATATTTGTCACAGGCCTCAGTCCAAGTAAATTCAGAATCCTTAGTCAATAAGGCATAAGTGGACTGGCTATTTTGCTGAAATCTTTGATGAATCTTCTATAATATACAGCATGTCTTAGGAAGCTTTGAACATCCTTTTGTTTCATAGGTGTTTGCAAAGTTAAAATAACTTCAATTTTTGCATAATCAACTTGAATTCCTACTTGAGAGATATGATGGCCTAAAACAATTCCCTCTTGCATCATCATAAAGCATTTCTCACTATTCAAAGATAAATTTTGCTCCTTATATCTTTTCAACACTTTCTCCAAATTGGCTAATGCTTCTTCATAACTATCTCCATAAGTAGTGAAGTCATCCATGTAGATCTTAATAGAATCATGAGAAATGTCAGCAAAAATACTGATCACTACCCTTTGAAATGTTGCAGGTGCATTACACAGTCCAAAAGGTAAGACAGAATAGGAAAAAGTGCCCCATGGACTGGTAAAAGTTGTTTTGTCTTGATCCTTAGGGGTAATTCTAATTTGATTAGACCCACTATATCCATCCAAAAAGGAGAAATACTTTTTACCAGACAATGAGTCTAGCACTTGGTCAACAAATGGCAGTGAAAAGTGATCATTTTAGTTGTTGTGTTCAACTCCTTGTAGTCTACACAAAATCTCCATTTTCTACCTTTTTTAGGAACAATCACCAATGGAGACACCCATTGATTGTCTGAAATGAGGTAGATAAAACCAGCATCAAGCAATTTCTGGAGCTCTGTTTTAACTATTTCCCTTTGAGTGTTGGAGTTTATCTTTCTTTAGAAATTTTGCTTTGGCAATTGAACAATCTTCAGCATAATGTAGATCTTATGAGTCTACTGAGTTGGCGAGGATACAACATTATCTTTAATATCCCCATAGTTCTATGTAAAAGCTTTGTGTTGTTCTTGCAACATTGTGACTAGGGTAGCTTGTTGAGATTGAGGCAACTTATTATTGATGTTCAAACAACGGCCTAAAGACACTTCTACTTGCTTGATAAGATCATTCATGGAGGCTATTGATAAGGGTGGTGTCTATATTTCATGTGGAAGCAAGCTGTGATAAACTGCAAGAGATTTAGGTGGCAGACTCTCATAATTCAGTTGCTGCAAGAAACACTACTAAAGACAGCCATTTGGAACAGATGGGCTACTCGGATCAGAGTTGGACTGCAAAATATGTAAAAGCAGGTAATCCTCACTCTAAAGTTGTGAAAATGGATTAGTTTGCAACATCATTAGGTGAGCCAATGAATTGACTTCTTCAGTTTCCTCTCCTAAATCTGGCCAAATTGGTTGAGACAAGTCTGGCTGAGGCTGAGCAGGTGGATATAAAGTCAATTTCTTTCTTGACTGACCATCAGAAATTGTCATGTCTCCTTAACGACATCCTATAAAAGCATCAGGTGTGGCTAACCATGGTCTACCTAGGATGATAGGATATCCTCCCAAAGTGTCCTTAGTGGACAATATAGTGAAATCTGCTAGGTATTCCCAAGACTCAAGGATGACAATAACATCTTCTACCATTCCATCAGGTTTTACAGTGGAACTATCGGCAAGCCTCCTGAGGGCGGTGGGGAGTGTAGACGAATGTTTAAGATGGCTAAATACTCAAAGTAGCATTGTGGTGGTGCATTGAGTGGTGCCGAGATTGATCAAAGCATTTCTTTTGTATAAAATGCATTCAACTCTCATTTTGTTCATGCCACGAACTAGGAATGGAATATGTTTTGGGGCCATTTACGCTTCAGCAGCTGTGCAGAACATGGATGGTTTGGGGATAACTGCTGCTGGATATTTCAAGTGGCTTCCTTGGTAACCCATAAAATTTGGAATAACGGCTGACTGAAAAGTTGAATGTGTACATTCTTTGCGATCAAAATATCAAAGGTGACTCTTCTATAGACTTGGATGTAGTAATTTGCAATAGCGGAAAAAGGTTTGGCGATCTTTGCGGGATAGGCTCCATAGAGATAGTATCCCGATGCAATTTATATATTTCTGAGGATTAATGGGATTTGCTGTGAGTTGGAATCTACATTATTACAAGCATTTGAAGCGAGGGAAAGTGGTTCGGAACACGAGATGGATGTATCATGAATATTAGGGAGCATAAGTTGGATATAATTGGCCTCACCTGCAAAATCTGGTATTGTTATTCTTTGCTACTTATTATTAGGAGTTGGCAATGGTTGAGCAGGCATAGGGGATTGTTTTGGAGGGGTAGTTTTTGTTGTTGATGCTGCAAGATGTGGCATGAGGGCCTAAGGTTGTGGTTGCTAAAATTCTGCCCGGAGAGATCGAGGGATTAGTTACGCCATTGGCGAGAACACTCTCCATTGGAAGTCACTTGATTACCTTACAGGATGAGTCCATTGTCCTTGTGGTTGCTGCCAACCTCTTTGAGGAGATTGTCATTGAGGACTTTGATAGTTAGGCTAGGGTGATTGATAAGTATTCCAGGGTGGTGATGGGCCATATGTAGGTTGCCATTGGTTATTGTAATTAGAATAAGGATTACCAAAACTCAAAGGGTATTGAGGCATACCTTTTCTTTGAGCCCATGGTCGCCTTTGTGTGACAAAGAATACTTGGTCATCATCACTCTCTACCATCTTAAAGTTAGTAGGTAACTGCTTAGCCTCTAGGTTAGCCACTATCTTACATCTACAGTCACGTTTCTTTTGTCTACAATGTGGACAAAACTCCACCAAGATTGCTTTAGCTTCCTCATGTTTCTTGAGGCTTGCATGAGTATCCAATTGTGTAGCCATGTTGTTTTATGATATCACAGCTTGAAATGGAGACAACAAATTTGTCAATATCCATCGAGTGAAACTCCATTAATGAAGACTTCCCACTAGCAAGTAGCGATGACCTCTACCTTGCCATTGCTTGAGAGTAGTTGGAGACATATTTTTCTTGATATCATCCAAGGTAGTTGGGTTATATCCACCTCATATTGGGTCGAGGGCATCCTATACGGTATGTGATTCCTTGAAAAAATTAGTTTATGATTCTTCATTGAGGTATGAATTAGAATTCTTTTCGAGGAAAATAAAATCTTGAGATATAGTCTTCACGAACTTTCATCCATATATTTGAGTCTGAATATATCATCACCCTTACTACCACTCTTACAATATTCCTTGTATTTCTCAAGAAATTTGGTTTGCATGGCTTCTACGTGACTATCTGTAACAACACCCCTTCCTAAACTCATAAACCATCTAAGAGCTCTTTCCTTCAAAGTAGCAGGAAACAACTTCAGCCTGTGAGCATCTGAAGTGTAATCATAGCTGCGATAGAGGATGTCAAACTCAAACAAGAAAGTGTTTGGAGTCCTCTTGTAACTATTATACCTAACTTGAGAAGTATTAATAGAAGAAGTAAATATTTTAAGGGTTAATATTTATCTTGAAACAATGATGGGAATTTAAAGTAGGAGTCTATTAGATTCGTGCCATATTTGCTGGACGGAGTATCAAAGCAAATGGATTTTCTTCAGGTTCTTTGTCAGCTGGGTCAAATGGTAATTCAACAAGCAGGTTTTCAGCAAATGGATTGATATCTTGGTCTCCTCCTTCCTCAAATAGATTATAAGTTGTTCAGGATTGTGATCAATGAATGGAAGGTTAGGGATAAATCTTCCCAGAGCGTCTCTCGTTCTATGCATGCAATAGAATGAACCGTAACTTGAAGGAATTTTGAGAATGCTTGAATAACAGACTAAACTACTGCTAATAACGACTATGACAGGTTTTTAGCTTGACACCATCCTCGACAACGGCGCCAAAAATGGTTGCGTCCACAAAAGGATATAAAAGTCACGAGAAAGCAAATCCTAACACACAGGAGTGGAGCATTCCAACGAGGTGAATATATACTTGAAATGGGCGACTGCTGTATGCACTAAGAACAATTCGATCCGATTTAGAAATAAATCGTGGAAAAGGAATTCTACTTATGCCTATAGAAGATAGCAATGTAAAGCTTTGGTAACTTAAGCATAACTTAATCAAAGAAAACATCACGACAACTGTTACTAAGAAACAAACTATGAACTGACCTTATGTTGTAGGAGCAAACACAGGGATGGATTCCCGATGCTGCAGGAACAATATAAGACTGAGTTTGCACTGAAACTTTCTAGAATGAAATCTAACTTATAATCAACATAAGATAAACAACTAACTATAGATACTCACTAAGTGGGCCCCCTTAGCAAGCATCAACCAGTTATGCAAGAATTGAACTCAGAACTTCATCAGCTTTTATTCATAAACTCAGAATGATATACATTGTTCTGCTCGTATGAAAACTAACACAAAACATTGCTTCTTATTATCATACTAACTTTTACATGCTATGTTGCTCACTCGCGCAGGAGGAACATTTATTTAAACTAGAAAAATAACTAACTACCTAACTCTAACAGAGAAAGACGTGGACATAAATGTATCCTGAAACCGATGAACAAACTTCTCATAAATGAAAGCATATCTATTCAACCCAATCCAGGGAGAAGATTTAGCATTCCACTCTTTCCAGATTAAATGATCATTTAGGTTTCTTCCCAACGACCTGGTCAGAGAGTCTTCGCTGGAACAACTTCCTCGACACCGTGCTGCAAATGGACTTTACTGCAAGGTCGAAGTCTGTTGCGCTTGACTCGTTCATGCTCCCTTCAACAACATGTGGTGCACATGAAAATAGAAGTGAAATAAAACATGTGTGGGAAACAACACGATACATTCATTAATCACATATTAAATCTATCCCATTATTCAAAAACCACATGCATTATATCAATCATTCAGGAAGTCAAATATGGTAATTAATAAGACACAGAGATGTTAGGCTGCAGGAATATAGGAATGTATTGCTACAGGATACTACCCATTTGTAGATAAAAAGTCTTTAATAAAAGAGTTAAAACATCCATTAGCAATAAAAGTAGAGATATTAAAAATACATCATGATACTCAAATTATGAGCATATCCTGAGCTCATCAATGAAATGCAAGGCTTAAGAATGGGATCCAATTTGAGAACCTCCAAGTTCAAGAAGCCAAATGTCTCCTCTCAATCATGGTTCACACTAGAAGTGTGATCAATAGTCAAAGAAACAATGTCACTATCAAAAGCAAAAATTGCAAAGGTGTACAACCGATATGAATGATCAAACATCCCAATAGCAAGAATATCTATACTCTCCAAGTCTTGAATGATGATTGAATCAAGAGTGAACTCCACAATCCTCCCATCTCCACCATGTGTAATCTAATATATGGAAAAGAATATTGTTCATCGAATGAGGTACACACAAAAAATATTTGAAAGTGTTTCCCTAAAAGAAATAAACCCCTTCCCAAGTATACTCAAGTATGTATTATTTCCCATCAAAATAGGAGACATAGTACAAGGATCAAAAGAAGAGAATATAGACTATGAAGATGCCATATGATGAGATGCTCTTCAGTATAGAAGCCCTCTCATTGATCCATGACCTAAAAAAGCACAAAGATCTTTACCTGTAGTCTTATGTTTGTCCTATTTAGATTGTTTTGAAGAAGAAGAAGGTGACTCACACATTCTAGAAGAAAAATAAATCTGATTCTTTTTTTGAAGATGTTTAAACACATCAACATCCTTCTTATAACAAGAATGTTCATCATGCCCAAGCTTCTTACAGTATGAATAAGTAGACTTCTCCTTCTTAGATGATTTATCCATGGAAGAGGATTTATTCTTTGGTTGGTCTAAATGTGGATTGTTCTTAGATTTATTTTGTTTCTTATCAATATTTTCTTATTCTTTCACTTGACTAACCAACAATACCTAGATTTAGAAGACTTGATGAGACCTATCAAAAATATTTTTTGCTCGTGTATCAATATCTTAGAAAATGATGCAAATGAAGATGTAGTATATGTAGACCCCATAGTCAATCTATGAGTATGAAAGCTAGAAACAAAAGCAACATAATTAGGACCAAGTTTGTTCAATGTATTATAGACCAACTGAATGTCCTTATCAATTACATATGCTTTACATTGTTTTTTTTAAATCATTAACCTTAGTGATGTATTCCTAGACGTTGTCAAAGTTCTTAGGATCAAGGCTCGTTAATTCATTATCAAGTTGATAAAATCTTACTTCATTAGTAGAGCTATATAATGTTTTCAATTTGTCCCAAGCTTCATGAGAATTTTGACATTATTTAATTTAAAACAATAAATCTTGAGAAACTAGTTTACGAAGACATCCAAGAGCTTTGATATGTTCAATCATCCATTTTATTTTTCTCATCATTTGTAGGTTCAGGTACTAGGTAAGTGTACTAAGATGTGATACAAAAAGGGGGTCTTAAGATGCCACTCTTCTTTTTTTTTAAATCAATAAAGTTTGATATACGACGAGAAAATAAAGATAGTTACATCAAAATTTGAAGATGCAACAAGAACAAGAGTTGTAGTGCTCTAAATATACTTTCTAAACTACTTTTTTTTTAAACGGTGAAGATTAAGGGTTTTGAAAAGGGAGAGCACATAAGTGGTCCTATTTTTTCAAAAAACATAACATAGCATCTCATGTGCTCCCCCTAAAATGTTAACTTTTTTTTAGAATTTCAAAATTCATTTTAGTGAGAAATCAACTAACACCATGTAGTTTATTCCAGATTTTTCAGCTAATTTTTTAATGGAATATATATTTTTTAACTAATTTTTAAAGTGGACACATCCTGAAAAATAAAAATTTGAGCTTGCTCTCCCCTAAACTTTTTCAAAACTAGTTGAAAATTAATTTTATTTTTTCAATACGAGTAGAATGGAGTCTAGTTTCTAAAAATGTAATTTGTTTCAAAATTTGATGAATGAGTAAAAAATTATACCCAAAATACCACATGTTAGTTTTTTACAAAAAATGAACACACTAACAAAAGAAATTAAAGATGAAAACTTTAACATAATCTAAACATAAAAAAATATGGTTAGATAGCTAATAGAGATCTTAACGTCATTGTGGAATTTTTATAAATTTGCATTGAAACATGTGCAAACCTAATGGAGAGCATGACCAAAAATGTGTGATTTTTTTACCTTTTCAAAAAACACGTCTCTGGCATGAAATGCCCAAGGAAAATTCAACCCAAAGGATTAGTATTTCATAATACAAATCATTTGGTGAACACCAAATTTGGTTCTCACCAAATAAAAATGCATTTTTAGAATGCTAGAGCCAAATTCTCTTTCTCTTTCTCTCTGTCTCCCACTTTGATTAAGGCTTAGATTTTAGGGTTTACGATTGATGATCGATAGTTGAGGTTTTACCTTTCACTCCCTCTCTACCTCCTTCCCTCTCTACCAATACTTATCTTTCTCTCTCCCTTTCTTCTTGTATACCTTGGAATTTATCCTACTCTAGTGCATAAAATAACTCAAAATACGAATGATAATAGACCAAGGACACCTCAAGATTAGCCAAAAGAGAGTGACAAAACAATAAGGAAAATAGATAACATAAGACACAAATGGTTTTACCTTCCTCTGTTGTTGATACCCCTTTGATTGGCCCTTGCTTAGAATGAGATGTGTGCTCCTTGATGGCTCTATTGAGGATCTTTACTATGTGCTTGGATGCAAATGCAAGTGGATGTAATTGAAAATTGGATGAGTTCACAAAATGGCAGCATGTAGTTGCAAAATGACTAAGTGTTTTAAATGCCCTTGAGGAGGGGGTATTTATAGAGGAACTTGAATTCTTTAGAGAATTAAATGGTCAAGATTGATCCAACAAGGTCAAGATGAAGGGCTATGGTGGATTGAGAGCCCACAAGCCCTCACATCTTGACATGTGGAGGGTGAAGTGGCCAAAGGGATATGAGATGGAAATGAGTTGTCAAGAAGGTACATGAGGTGGAAAAAGGACATGCACCTTGGGGAGTGAGAGGATTTCCACAAAAAGGGATTTCTTGTCCCTAAGTGGGAGTGAAAGGGACATTTGAGGAATTTTAGAATTCCTCAAAAATCTTCATGGGAAAGGGAAAGGTGGTTGGGGATATAAATGTGAATTAAAAATTCACATTCCTAGGATAATCTAGAGGGTAAAAGGTGGGCTCCAAAAAGGTGGGACTTGGTCACATGTGGAGATTGTGACAAGTCTAAGGTTCTAGAAGCCTTGGAAGAATGGAATGTGAATTAAAAATTCACATATAAAGGAGAGGAATCTAGGACAAATAAATATGAATTAAAAATTCACATGGGAAAGGGGGTCAATGTCCAAAAAGGAAAAATAGAAGAATTGACCAAAA
>VDFB02266576.1:0-21528 GCA_007258455.2 Sequoia sempervirens
ATTTATCATCCAAATTTGAAGCAAAGTTACTATGCAGGTTTTTCTTAGGAGCTTGGAGCATTCTTGGAGTCTTATAATTAGATTTCATATCATGTTTTATGTTGCATTCTCATCCTAGATTAGCATATTACATCATAGTTGCATTTTATCATCCCCATTACATCATAGTTGCATTTTAGATTAGTTTTTTTTTTGTTGCATTTAAGCATATGCATAATCATGAATAGTTCATTTTAGTTTCATATCATCTCACTCATCTCCACTTGTTCACTTATCATCAACATCATCCTTTGTTTATCATGGTATTCATCATCCTTTTCATCATTTTGTTTCATTTAGAAGCATACCATTAATCCTTCCCGCACACATTTGCACATAGAAATCATCTTATCTTGCATATTAGGCATCAAATCTCATTTTCTAGGTTGTCATTTTAACAACCATTGTGCCCATAGAAATCTGAGGGCCAAATGGTTTAATAAATCCCTAGAAATAGAGGACAATGATACATATTTTAAATGTTTTCAGATTATATTACAAATAGAGTAGTTTACTTGATTGAATCTTGAATGTAAACCATTTCATTAAGGTTTGTGTTGACGTTAAATTCACTCCACATTCGACACACGCACAATTGCATATATTGTTACCTAAACTTTTACAAATATTTTTTCTAACAAATCTAGAATTTGGGGCTACATAATTGGAAAGAATCCATTCTTATTTATTCTATATATGAGAAAATAAAAATTTCAAAATATTTTTTGATGAGCTCACCTTATTTTTATTGAGCTTATTCAAATTCCACATATTCGATGATTCCAGTGGAAGCACCTTTAGCTAAGCTAATGTGAAAATTAGCACTAGACCAAATCTTACTAGAAATATTGGAAAAGTTTGTCTTAGTCATTTTAACCTTCTAAACCAAAATACTATCTATTTTATTCTCTAGAATGCATCTTTTAAGTGAAAATCACTTACGGGGACTGCTAAGTCCCCTTATATTCTAGAATAAAATTCTCATTTTCTAACTTTCCTAGAGGTTGTCATCTCCAGGGTTTTTTGTTTACGACTAGCCATTTCTTTGGCTATCTCTCTTGATTTGGTATCCCTTTGGGATAGACAACCTAATTTGTTCTCAATCCCCACATCTATATATTTTCTATACTATTTTTTTATGAGTTTTATTTTTACTAAATCAAGAAATCAAGAAATCAGTGATTGTAGGGGATGTATGGAAAAGTTACAAACATACACTTGCATGTATACAAAACTTGTATAGACATACACTAGCATGTTTTCAAAACTATATACATACAATTTTATTCTTACAACACTATAGATATACATTTGTATACATATAAAATTGACATTTAATTATAACTATATGCAAGTAAAATTGAAAAACATATAGTTATATGCGAGAAAATTTTATAGACATACACTTGCATGTCCATGAATCTTGTACACATGAATTACAATCCCTTAAACATTACTCATAAGGAAGGGCTACTCATAAAATGTATACATATTCAATATGTAGTTTTATGTACATATATGCATATACAACTATATGTGTACACAAGTTGTGTATATATTACAAACCTAGAATGACTACTCATAAACTACATATGTAGTTGTACATATCTATAATTATATATACATACATATATGTGTATGTATATATGTATATGTGTATGTATATGCATGCACATTTGTACATATGTATATATGTAACATATGTATATATGTATATTTGTATGTATATATATTTGTATATATCTGTATATGTGTGTGTGTGTGTGTGTGTGTGTGTGTGTGTGTGTGTGTGTGTGTGTGTGTGTGTGTGTTTTATAACTTTTTAGGTACTTATGTGAACAATATAATAAAAAGTAAATACATAAATTATAAATATAACCACCTTAAACATATCCAGTAGAATACCAACTATTATACCTTTGAGTTGATAAATGTATCTAACTAGTTATGGAAAAATTTGCAAATCTTCCACAAAGATCACTTGAAATAAAAATTTGTAATCAAATGAGCATTAGCATCTTGGAACAACATTTGAACCAAAACCCAACCATTGAAGCATTTTAAGGATGAAGCTCCAACAAATTCTATCATAAGCTTTATCAAAACCTAGCTTGATTATCAAAGTATTTTGGCCTGATTGTTGCGCCCATTCAATAGTCTCTAGCATAAGGTTATCAAGGATATATCTTCCTTTTAAGAACCGTGTTTGCTCAACTCTCAATCATTTGTACAATGGGTTTAATTTTGAAGCCTTCACAATAATTTGTAGGAAGTGTTTAATAGCGTGATTGGACGCCAACCAACAATAGTATCCTCATTCTTACCCTTAGGAATAAGTTTAATTATACCCTTATTAATGAGAGGACCTAAGGAACCATTTTGAAAAGCTTCCAAATACAGCATATAGAAATCATCCTTGATATGCTTCCACCTAGTTGATAAAATTCAGCAGGAAGGCCATCAAAACTAGGACTTTGGTTCATAGAGAACAAAGCACGTTCAATTTCTTCCAAAGAGAGGACTTGATACAAACATTTACTGTAACCTAGATCAATCTTATTTGGAATAAATTCTTGGATGCTATTCTCCAATGCATGTTGAATATCAATCCAATTAGTATCTTCTCTAAACAACCTTTCATAAAGGCAGGGATCTCCTCTTTCTCCCTTTTTATATGTTCTTACAATAGATTTCTTGGATTATTTTCTACATAAATCTCATCAAATGAAACTTATCAAAGGGATTTCTATTCCTCAAAACAAAGTGGTTATTAACTCCCACTTTGCTGATGACAGTATGTTATTCCTACATAACTCTGAAGAGGAGGTGAACAAAACTTTGGAAATTATTAAATTGTACTGTGAGGTATCAAACTCTCTTATAGCTCATAATAAAACTGAGTTTTTAATGACTCAACCCTTTGCTAGGCCTCAATGGATACCAAATGAATGGAGGTAGATTAAACATGGTGAGACAACTAGGTATTTGGGTATTCCCTTTGGTTTGGGAGTTTCTCTTTCTGAGATGCGGGCTTGGTTCTTAAACAAAATTAAGTGTAAGTTGTTCAATTTTGGAAATAAATTTATGTCTTTGGTGGGCAAGATTCAAGTGGCTAATAAGATTCTCATTGCTTCCCATGTGTACTACTCTTCTTGTTGGATGCCATCTAAATGAAGTTATGAAGAGCTCAATAGAATAATCTACAAATTTTTGTGGTCCAGATGGGATGGTAATGGTGGTTTTATTGCTTCTTCATGGTCCCATTGTATTCAACCAAAGCACAAAGGAGGCTTGGGGCTTATTGATCCTTAAACCCAAGGGTTTTGCGTTACTGCAAAATGGATTATTAGGGCTGCTAGTGGAGGTGAACCATGGAAGATCTTGGTCTGTCAATGAATTATGGAAGCTTCTATTAGGAGGAAATGGCAAGATGTTCATTGGCTTGATAAAATGCTTTTGCCTTCTTTTTTTAAATTTAGAGCTTCTTTTCCCCTCCAGTCTATTTGGAAAGCTTGGAAAAAAGTTAGCCAATTTTTAGATTGGAATGGATCTTCCTTGCAGACTAGATTTAGTTTTGTTTCAATGTCAATTTGGTGGAATAAGATAATTTCTTATCATGATTTTCCATTGGTAGTTTGTTTCCCAAGGCAAGCCTATTATTTTTTTAAAAAGGGAGTTAGACAATTTAAAGATCTTCGGGACTTTGATCTATTTGACTGGGCTCCTTGGAGCAAAATTAAGGAGTAGTATAGGCTGAATTCTTGTTATGAACAGTTCATCATTTTTATTAAATCCCTTGTGCCAGTGGATCTTACTATGGAATTATGTACTTCAAGGGGCTGCTATTTTTTTAGAGATTGGAAATGGTTATCATTCAACCATTTCAATCATTTTCCTTTAATATATATATATATGAAGATGGTTCCTAGTTGTCCAATATTGCTAATCGTTTAATTTAGCTCTACAATTTGGTTTAAATTAAGTGCTCAAATATGGTGTTCCAAAGCTGATTTTGACTTGCAGATGTTGGCTTGGAAGATACTGCACTGCAAGCTACTTGTGGGGGATAGGTTGAAGTGTATTATGGTCCAACCAACAAGCTTTCCGTTTTGTAACAGTGTGGAAAACTTGAAACACATTTTTTGGGATTGTATATATGTTAAAAGGCTATGGTTTAATATTTTTCGAGACTTCTCAGCTATTTTTAATCATGATTTGACTTGGAAAGAAGTTGTTTTTGGTTTTGGTATGCAAAAGGATGTTATTGTTGATTTAATTCGGCATGTTGTTTTGAAGAATATATGGAAAAATAGATGTGCTACAATGTTTTCTAGTAACTATTATCAGGTGGTTGGTACTCTACGACTTTTCTTTGACATATGTCTCTAGGTGGCTGTTCTTTGTTCGCAGATCCGAGTTATATGTAAGAAGAATGAGAGGGCCAAACAACAACTACAACAAATCAAAGACCAAATAGTGAAGTTGCAGCTAGACAATGAAGTCGATCATCGTAAAATGCTATTCAACTCTTGTAATATGTCCCTTGTATGTAATGGCTGATTTTTTGACAACCTTTGTAACGTTGTGTTGTTCCAAGTTTATTGATGTGCAAATTTTGTATAGGCTGATGTTTCTTTGCTACCCTGGGTAGCTTATTCGTGTCATTTTTTTTTTGCTTTGATCAATACAAAAAATAAAAATAAAAAGTTGTATGATCTACCTTGTGAAATGAATTTATAGACCCCTTCCCTCTATAATGGTTATTATTTTTGAACTGTGAATGCATTTAACTACAATTGTTGAACTCATTGTATTAGATAAGTAAAAAATGCTTCATTTTTGAATTTTGGCTACACTATTTTTTTTAGTTGATTTTTATTTTAAATTGTGTGTAATTTTGAAAAATGATGTGCATTGAATTAACAAGTTAATTTTTATTTAGATCTAGTAGGGGAGACTTAATCAATAAATACTTTTGCATGTATCTTAATTAATTAGGTGATGTTAGTTGGAGGTGAGAGTAAGTTTGGATAAGTGTGCACTTGAAGGTACAAGTAGTAGAAATGTACATTTATTTATGATGCCTTAGGAACCATTAAGTGGCCATGTGGAAGTGTCTCTTGAACCCATTTGACTATGGTGTCCTTGCACAAAGGGGAATTTTGTAAAATGTGTACATGTGATTTATTAAAAACTATGTTTTGTATTCTCAATTGTTCTAATGTGGTCTTTTATTTTCTATACCTTGAAGGGTGTAGTTACACATATGTATTTGCACATGTATTAGTGCCTTTTTAAATTTCTACTAGTATATATTTTAATCTAAATACATAATATCATAGTGATTATTGACATGTAGACAACTATTAGATCCTCTCTCCTTAAAAAGATATCACATTTCACTTTCACTTTGATTTATGTTTAAAATTTTAGTTTAAATAAATAAATAAATATTAAAAATTAGCTAAAATACCAATGAATAAATTAATTCTTACCTTAAAAATAATAAAAATATTACCAACATGTTTAATTTTTAGTCATCACCCACAAAAATTAGAAAATATAATCACTATAATCTTAAAAAAAAAGGCTAACAATGCATTAGTTTCTATAGATTTATAATAAAAATTATACATTAATCACTATTTTTTTAAGTATTTAAAAACAAATAGATTACAAATAAGGAGATGGAGTGTAAAAAAATGGATAGTTTGATCTAGCATTGCTATTAACTTCTATATATAGTTGTAATAAAAATAATACATTATTGTATATTCTTACATCCATAAAATGTGTCCCTCCTTATCATTCATTAACCTTCTCTTCCATCATTAAATTCCTTCTCTTCCATCATTAAATTTTATGAGTATTTATTATGTTTTTTTTTATGATATTTGCTTTCACATGTTTTAAAATATAAGGACAAAAAAATTTATATAAATAAAATTATAAAAAAATTATATAATTTATATATTCATATTAATTCTTATTTAATTTTAGGTTTTTTAATGGAAGGTTTTAAATATAATTATATATTGATAAATGATAATTTTTGTATAAAGTTGGGTTTATTTTTTATTCTTTATTTATTCTTTATTTAGGCAACAGTCTATATATTTGACCTTATCTCATCTTTATTTGTATCTACTCTTATAAATTCATTATTACTATTTGTTTATTATGTAATTATTGCACTTATATTCACACATCACTCCTTGTCTTGATATATACACCTAATCCCATAATGCATTAGTTTGACCTCACGTGATGCAAAATTGACCCTTAAAATTTAAAAAATCTAATTCATTTTTTTTTATTTTCACCTTTTTTCACTAGTTGCTATAAGTTGACTTGATACATGTTGTACAATTTATTGATATGTCTTGATATTTAAAGGTATCCAATGTACACTTAATTTTATAAAGAGAGTTTGTATTGATTATTAAGAAGAAAGTACTCTTAGGAAGATCTTGATTAGGAGAATTGAAAGAAACCATAATTTGCATCAAAATCATTTAAGACTGTTGTATGTGTGAGAATGTTGTCATTGATATTCATCCATAGCTATAATGCTATTCTAATAAAGGGGTTAATTAAGGATAAATTGACCCTTGTGATTCTTTAATATTTTCAAGGTATTTTTCAATATGACGAATCCTTATAAATTAGCAGACATTAGAGACAAGGGCAACATAACATTCAACAAACCACAATCAACTAGATCAAATCCTAAGGGTTCTAGGATAATTTAACTTGTTAGATCATTTTTGTAGAACATATGATCGATAATGTGGAATACATATTTAACTTAATTTTTTTTACAATTAGAACCTAAAACATTTTTCAAACTATAAAATATTAATTTTTATACTATTAATGAAAATTTACATAATCTCAATATTTATTCTTTACCTTCCTAAAACTAAATATCTAATCCATTTTATTTAATTTCTATATATCCATTTATTAAAATGATAAGATACCATCTAAGTGTTTAAATCTAAAGTAACTATACTTTTATTTGTAATTTTATGTAAAAGGGATTTTGTTCCCTACAATAATGTTAAAGTTGTACTTGAAAATGACCTTTGCATTGATAAGATTTATGTGGTTGCTGTCTTTTAAGACTATTTATGATTTTAACTAATTAGTTGAAGAATGCATGCACATAAGTTTAAATATAGATTAAAAAATATGATTTATTTTTTAGTTAAGATTATTGGTATAAAATAGTGCAAGTTGAATTAAATTATGTACTAATATATAAAACCACTTAGCGAAGGTTATTCTTTATACAAATAATATATTTGATGGAAGATTAAAAAATTTTATTAAATAAAGTTTTAGAGTGAAAAGTATATTTTTTAAATTTTTATTTATCTTAGAATTATTTTAATAATTTATTTTGAACACATGTAATAATTCAGTAGTGAAATCATGTATTTAAGTGTAAGAGTTGATATATTCAAATCCAAATTTCATTTCAAAATCATAGATATGATTTTGACCCACAATCTTTTAAAATCAAATTATATTGTGGGCCTATGAACTTGATTCTAAAAGTCATGTTGCCCACCAACTCAAACATGCAATATTTGAATTTTGGTGCTAGGATATTGTATACAATGTCAAGTCCTAATTCATTATAAGACATCAAGAGAATAACCACGATCCACCATCCATTAGAGAATTAACAAATATCATCTAAGTATTAGAGCATCAACTAACATTAGCATTTCCATTAACAATGACAAGTTAGACATTTTGCATGGTTGCTTGATTTATTTTTTAACAAGTTCAAATCATTAAATTGATTCCAAAATTTTTATTAAGGAAAAATTCTTGATACAACAAACTCCGAAAGTATCTTTAAATATTGCCAAATTAAGTTATTAAAGGTCAACATGTGTTTACAAGTCATCGACAAATGGGTTAAGTTTGTAGTAGAAGGTCAACTTCACATATTTGGATCAAAGTTGCATGTATGGGGATTAGTTTTATAGTGGTAGAATTAAAGTAAAGAACAATTTGTCTAGAAATCTATTAGAGCATTATAATCTCATATATGATAAAATAGTATTAGATTGGATCATAAGCATAGTTTACAATAAATTATCTTTAATTCATAGATGAAGCTGAGTACTTGTACCTTGTTTGTTAATTTTAAAAAGGATGTTTATGTCGTGTTACTCTCTCAACTCCTCACCTAAGTAAACTTATTCTTTATTGTCTTATTGTATGATTAACTTAGATGAATTATACAAACACCTTATTTGATTTCTTTTCAATTAAATAGAAGAGTAAAGTGCCATCACAAAGATGTAAATTAGATACTATATAAGATAATTGCCTATAACAAGCAATCAAAAATTGAAACAAAACTAGAACACCACAAAATATTCTACTATTTCAAATCTTCAACAATAGGAGTACATGTATCATTGGTCACTCTATTAATAGATGTTTAGAATATAATTTTATTTAGAATATTGATCACAACAACAATGATAAATTTGTAAAGGAGAAAGTAAACACTAAGACATAATTTTTCTATTCCCTTCCTAAATATTAATCTAGGTCCACAACATCATCTTTCATACATGCAAAAGCATAAATTGATGAAATAAGAGAGAATTTCATATCTATCTCATTGTGGTAAGTTGGTTAACATGTTGATAGATATTGATTGTAAAATTAGATTTTAGGTTGCAAGTGTTCATAGATGGATATGGCAAAAAAATCATACTACTATGAAATTACTTCAATGATTTTGTCTTGTGTACCTACAAGCCTATGGATATTGTTCCCGTTCTCTTATTATCTAATTTGGAACAATGTGGTGCTGAGGAACACCTTTGCCAACTTTATATGTAATGGCTTAAGTCCAATCCTTCCTTGCACCTTATTTGAGCCCTATGTTTTTCTCTTCACAATGATATAAATAAATTATGTAGAATCTATCCTTTGGAGTGTTCACACAAGTTTTTAATGATCACCTTAAGTTAATATCAATGCTCCTTTCCTCTGATGATGCACTCATGTTGTGATATGATAATGACTTAAGACACATCTTTAAATATGCCAACCTAGTCCTCAATTTGAGAAATTTTGCAACTAAATTAGACAACTACCACATTCTTTAAATAGGTTAGCTCATAATATTGAGAAGTGGATATGAAATTGGGGGACAAAATCATGATAGCTCAATCACATTTAGGAAGTGAAGATGGGTGATGGATGAGGTGTATTAGATGAATGTGAGTCAACATGTGTAGATGGATGGGTAATTAATGGATTTCGTTAGCCTCTAGACCATAAATAATGTGTATTATTGAGTATTAAATTGACACATATTAGGATATGATTAAAGTAAACAAAAAACTATTGTAAAAAATATAAAGTATGCACTTTTTAACTCTAGAAGATTATAAGATCTACTTAATTGATAGGTTCAACTAACATTGAAACAATATCACAAACTAAAACAATTAAGGATAACAAACTCAACTCAAAAAGTACGAGCATAATTTGAAGGTCAAAGATTATTTTTCATTCCTTATTAATTAAAATTAATGTTCTTATTTTTCTAGTCAGAAGAACACAAACTTAAAAGAAGATTTTTTTTTGTGTACTATTATTATTTTTAGTTAATTTAAAATGTTAATAAGAATTATTCATCAAAAAATCATAAAATATCATTCTATTATAATCCTACAAAATCGCATCGTTATAGATTCAACCAATCAGAAAATATAAAATAAATTCTCAAATACATTAAAGATCCATTCTTTTTTTTTTAATTTTAAATGTTAAACTCAACAAACATAAGATAAAAATTACCTATAAAATGACTGGTAATCAATGCTTACAATGTGTAATAGGCAATCACCATAAACAATGAAGAACTTTTTTTCTTTCTCTTCTCGGAATCACAAATGAAAGACCTTGATGAAGAAGAGAGCAGTCGCTTATACCTCCTCGAGGACCCCTTAACTTCCCCACCTCGTCGTTTGTTTGTTACGTGTCACAGGAATGCGGTTTCGCTTTTCCAAGCACTTCATTGATTCGTATGCCATACGGAATTAACACATTATGGTAATTGGGGAAGTAGGATGGGAAGTCTAAGATGACAATGATCATGATGATCATGAATATTGATATCGGTTGCTAATATAAATTGGATCGAGGGGTGGCTTCCAGACAAGCCTGGATTTCAGCTGACTGAAAAAAGCCACGAAAATAATTATAATAATCACTATCTCAATTACTTAGAAAAGTGTCTTGGATTATTTTATTTGTGTCTGGTTATTCTGTTATATGTTGGGCAGGACTCTGCATCATCATCTGAGTGTAAAACTTGCCTGCAACTGCAAGTCAGTCAAAGAAAGAAATATTATAAAAACCATGGCAGAGGCCAATGTGAATGTGAATGTTGTTGTATCAAAGCGTTTGAGGGCTAAAGGAGAAGAGGAAGCAGAAAATGGTGCTGCTAGTGGGAAAGAATTCAGGCCACTCTGCTGTGAAAAGGCAAGAGGAGGGGAGCCTCAGGGAGGATGTATTTCCTCTGTCATACCTGGATGGTTTAGCAGCGTGAAGTTGCCTGGTTCGCTTCTTTTTCTCTTTCTGTTTTTGAAAAAGGAAAAAGTACATTTTTATTTGTTTTGTTGTTTCACGCCCATTTTATTTTATTGGCATTAGCCGGGGTTTTTGTGGATTTTGGTGTCTGTGAAATGAGCTTGTGTGGGCATGGTGGATTGTGATTTATATGCTGTGGGTTTAAGCGGTGTAGGCTGGGTTTTGATTTTCACGGAAATTGCTGTTTTGGTTGATATTTGACTGTGATTTTTATAGAAGGGGATCACAACCGTGACAACTGTGTTCGGTTGGGTTCTAGGTTTTATTGAAATTTGCCTGATTTGAGTAATGCTTGATTGTCAGTTGTATCCTGTGGGGTCTAAGGTGGGTTAGTCTGGGTTTTGGGTTTTACTGAAATGCGCTTGATTTGGGTATTTTTGATTGTGAGTTAAGTAATATGGAACGTGCTAGAAACTGTGTTATGATGGATTTTGCTTTTTCATGAAATGCGCTGATTTGGTTAATGGTGGATTATGAGTTGCATGTAGCTAGTTCGAAAGTGTGTTAAAGCTGGGTTTTGGTTTTGTCATGAAAGGTGTTGGTTTGGGTGATGTTTGTTTGTAAGTTATATGAAATGGGTTCATGTGGGTTTAACTTGGTTTTGATTATCATGAGATTTGCTGAATTGGTTAATGCTGTTATGGGTTATATGGAATGGTTTCAAGTGAATTAGGTTGGGTATTGGTTTTCATGAAATGTGGTATTTTTTTGTTCTTGCCAAATATTAGGTGAGGATACGTTGTGTATTCATGGGTAATAATCTTAAGGTTTGTATGCATAGGTCATGCTCAAATGTATCCTCTAAACACTACAGAATGATTTTGTCACATTTCAAGCGATTTTTATGAGGTCTTTCTCTGCCACAATCACTTGAGGTGTTTGGTGGGGTTTTGGTTTTAATAATGTGGGGTTGATTTGAGTTTGTTGGATTGTGGTTTATGCCCTGCCTCTAACTATATAAGTTTCAGTCTTCGGAACAAACCTGCAAATCTCCAAACAAAGCAACTGATGCAGAACTCCTGACTAACTGCAGATAAACAGAAAAATCTTATAGCAGAGGATAAAATTAAAAATAAAGAAACTACTCTGCCTTTAAAGTAAGATGAATGCAAACTATAGGCTTTCCAGAGTGAAGCAGATACTGCAAGGATCCAAATAGTTTATTTTCAAAAGGAAGCTTTAATTGAAATATTTTTAGTTTCAGAGTGAAGCTTTCATTCTCCCTATATTGCTTCCCAGACCAGAAAAATGAAAATTTCCCTTCTCCACTACATCTAAAGCCTCCTCTTTCTCTACAGTCAGTCTTCATATATTGGCCTTCCTCTTGTCCTTATCCTTTTGAAGGTTTGGAAGAACATGCCCTTCCTCTATTTGCAGTTCGACCACACTTGCTCATTATATTTACCTTCGGTCCACATCCCTCTCTATGAATGGCCCAAAGAAATTCTCATTTACAAAGCTGTACGTCTTATCTCTTCTATGGTAACTACTCAAACTACTTGAGTGCCTTATGTTATCATTGCACCACATTGCCTTCAGGTGGGTTAGATTGGGTTGTGGGTTTCAAGAACTGGGCTGATTTAAGTTCTACTGGAATTTGTATTATTTGGCATGGGTTCAAATGGGTTAGGTTGATTTGTTATTTATTTGTTAAAATGGGTTAGGCTGACTTGGGTTATGCATGCTTATGACTCTTGATTTATATGCAATCGTTTCAAGTAGGCTAGGCCACGATTTGTTTTTCGTGGAATGGTCCCATATGAATTAGGTTGTATTCTGATTTTATAGAATGGGTTTAAGTGGGAAGCTTCTATTTTCTTGATTCTGTCTGATTTCAGATTATGTTTAGTTGTAAGTTGTAAAGGTAAGGTACAGGTGAAATTTTCAGGTCATGGTCTAGCCAGCACACCAATTTGGCTTGTGAGATACACCTCTTGAAGCACACAAGGATATATTATTTTCCATTTACTTTTATATGCCCTGGAGTTTGACCTTTTGAGAAATTTTGGGTGTAAACTGTGCCTTGCTATTGCAACCAGTTCGGTGGGTTAGGATTGGTTTTGGTTTTCATGGGATGATGTGATGTAGAATAGGTTGTATTGCGATTTTAGTGCAATGTGCTGATTTTGGTTATTTTGGATTATGTTTATGAGTTATATTAAATGGGTTGAAGTGCATAAATAAGGCTGTGGTTTTTCTTGAAATTTGTATGAAATGGATTAACATAGATGGGCCGGATTATGGTTTTAATGACTTGGTCTGATGTTTTTAAGGTTAGATTTTAATTTATATTCAACGGCTTCAAGTATGTTGGACTGTTTTTTGGTTTCCCTGAATTGGTCTGCCATGGTTCCAGTTGGGCTTTCATGTACATAATTTTTAATAAGTGCTATTTTAGGTTTCTGTTTATATGCTATAGACTCAAGTGGGGACAAAATAGGTTTTGATTCTCATTAAGTGTACCAGTGTGGGTTGTGATTTATATGTAATGGTTTTAATTGTGTTGGTAGGGTTTAGATTTGATTCAAGCGGGGCAATCTGAGTGTTGGTTTTCATGAAATTGTCCTATGTAGATTGTACAGTTGATTGTGATCTACATGCAATGGGTTTAGGTTGGCTATGTTGAGTTTTATTTTTGATAAAATGGATGTGAGTTTTCATCATATATGATGTATTGATGCTAGTCTTGTTCGATTTCATTTCTACGTAGGGGCTCTACTTAGATTTTGTTATTTTTCTCTTCACAAGATATGTGCTTTTGCCAGATTTCTCATTTCAATTCTCTGTATGATTGACTTTATTGTGCTTATGTCAGTATCAAGTTTCGCTGAAATTTTATCTATATTAGATAGTTTTTTCTTAGCTAGCATGCAAATGAAATGTTGTTATTCTGTCTGTATAGAAATCTCGTTTTTTTTGTGCATCTGTATTTTAGGCTTAAAATATTATGAAGTCGATGCATAAGTAATACTTTTAAAACTCTCCCTGTGCTACTTTACATATATTTTTTTCTCGGGAAACATTTTTAACACATTTATAGTAGCTTCGATCAGCCACTTGGATGATGTTGCTGACAGAGTTTATTGGTTGGTGATTATGATAGAGGTTCCTACAAACTTGCAGTATTTCAACAATCCTATGTGGCCTGGTATTCTTCTTACTGTGTAATAGCCTTCTTAACTCTATGAGAATTGCTGTTTTGATATAAAAAAGTCTATTGTCACATGTACAAATATTTGCACACATTACTTCTGCTTTGAATGCTATATTACTTTTAAAATTTTATTTATTGTGGGATTTGATCTGTGTGTTTTTTAGTCATCACAAATGACCTCCATGAATATTCATTTACAGTTACACTAATGACATTTTTCCTCCTGTATGTTAGTAATAATTAGAGGTAAGGGAACCCATTAAGCTTACAAACACATCTAAGCATTTGTTAGTAGGGGAAGGAGTGGTGAATGTAATCCATTGCTTTGGACTTTTAACTGTCTAGCCTCATTCCCTATTGGTCACTCTGAATCTCTTTAATTTGTCTGATACCAGTGCTGATTAATCTCAAGTTTCAGTGTTAGCTTGGTACTAGCATTTTAACAGTTCCTTATTATAAATTGATATTCAGCAATGGTGGGTACAAAGATTGGCTGATCCAGGATTTATGTCAACTATTAGATTATCTAGTCTTACCATGGATTTTGAATGTGTGTCATTGACGAAGTTTTTGTTTTGTATGGTCACAGGTTTGTACATTTGTGCAGCTCTGACCAATGGATGAATTAGAATACATATGACATCTATTTAGACTCGGTACAATTAGTAATCTTGTAGTATTGGGTTAGACAGTTGTCTCACTTAGCCCTAGATCTTCCTGATAGAAATCTGAGAAATGCATGCCAATTGGGATCTTATTGACTAGCTACTGTTGCTTCAAATTGATATTTTGCATAAATGGTTTTAGGCTGATTTGAGAAGCTGCATCTATTTGCACGAGATATTTACAATTTTTGGCAATTATCTAGGAGAATAAAAGAAAGTGAAACCCATCTGTTTAGATTTTAAATTTATATGATGCAATAGTGTTTGTGTGCATGCATCTTAAATTTCTAGTAATTCAGGAATAAGGTGTAATTTTTCTTTGGGTTGGTCAATAGTTTGCTCATTTTTATTTTTACATTGCATCAACTCAGTTATTCCCTTTTGGTGATAACCAGGTATGCTATGGCTGAGTAGATGCTAGTTCAAGTTGTAACTGGCTTTCTGCAAAGCTTTTTGATGTAAGATATTTTTTCTGATACAATTTAGTTGCCCTTGATCTTATTATATTTCAGTGTTCCACGGAGTTTCCTGACGGGGACGCGTCCCCTGTTGGGGACGGGGGGACAGAGGGTCTAAGTTTGGGGACGGCGGCGGGTGGGCGGTGGGGGGTGGTGCTGATATACATATGGTACTTGAATAACTAGTTATAATAAGATGTTTAAGAATAACATTTCAAATTAAACTTTGGCAAATTAGTAAAATTGCAAATACTAACATTTTAAATACTTGAATACTATTACTATTAAAAGACAAAGTAAATAAAATATTAAAATTTGACAAATGAAATTGTCGAATTTGAGATTTCTATTATATGAATATCAAAAATATGACATGTCACATCATAATATCATATCATAAAGATGATTACAATGAGCAGCATGATACATTGATATCAAAATAAGTACAAAATGCAAAAATGAAAAATCATAATATCATATCATAAAGATGACACAATGAGTTGTAAAACATCAAATGGCATATGTGAGCAAAAAAATGAAGAATGAGAGTGTTTTGTTCAGCTTAGAGGCCTTTAGAAGGGTCCCACAAGCCTTTAGGGTTCGGCCCAAGGCTCACATTCCTAGAAAATTAAAAGATTTTTTTTTAAAAATTGATTTTTTGCACATCCCAGCGCGGGGACTTCTGGGCGTCTCCGAGACGCTTGAGGGACGGCTAGAAGTCCCCGAGACGTCTTGGGGACGTCCAAGAGTCCCCGCCATTTCCTCAGTCTCCCAAGTCCCGGCGGCAGTGGGGGGACGGTGGGGGGACATTTCTCAGCCATCCCCAAGTCTCCGAAACGTCTGGGACGGGGAGATGGCTAGATTTGGGGGGGGGATGCATCCCTGTGGAACACTGTTATATTTTGTCCTTGTCAGTTTAAAAACTTATGTGCTGTAGTCTTAGAGCCTCTGTGTCATGTCCTTCAGTCTTATTGAGACTTATTCTTTTAAATAAAGAATTGCAAGACTACAGCCAAACATTCCACGTGTCTGGTTAATCAGTATATCTTTTTATTATGTGATGCTGTTATTTACAGTTTCCCCCTTTTTAATGAATTGTATTTCTCTCAATTTACTGATGGCTTTGTAATTTTAAAATTTGTCACTTATAAACATCACATATTCAGTATTCTGCATTGGTTCAGTGAACTGTATCTTCCTTTTCTCAAGGTGCTGATGGTTTTGTAACTTTGTTACATCTAGACATACCATTTCCTGTGTTTATGAATGCTATAATTCCTTAGTGGCTTTCTTTGTTAGACCTAAACATCCTGTTTCCTGTGCTAGTTTAGTGGACTGTATCTTAACCTTTCTCGAGTCACTAATGGCTTTGTAACTTCGGTTGCCTCAGATAATGCAAGCACTGGGAAAACCATGTCTTGTTATTGCTCGCAAATCTGGTCCAGTACTTATATGCTCTCCTGGGGGCTTATTTGGCATTACTTGTTTCCCAGGATTATGGTCTCTTGATTGAATGCTATTTTATTGTTTTGGGATTCAAAGCTTGTTGGCAGTTGTGAACTTCTATGTAAAGCCAAAGACTATTTAATCTCGAGTTTTTCATAAGAAATAGCATGTTTTTTGTGCAGTACTATTGCATGCACGTGTTGACACCTCTAGGTGGTTGGCCATCATAGGATCATTTTAGTGTGGACATATTTAGATCATTCTAGTGTGGACATACTTGAGTAAAGTTTGTTGGGAAAGATCTTACTGAATATCCTAAAGTGCATGTAGGTGGTTGGGAAAGGTATTAATGAACATCCTAAATTGCCTGTAGGTAATGTTTGGTTATTGTTGTGCTGTCATTTGAGATACAAAGAGGGATATGTCAAGTGTTACTTTAAGATATAATATAAGAATGCAAGGTTTGCACTGTCACATTTTAGGTGCTAGGGGTAAATAGATGGTAGATAATGCATAATTCATTATATGAAATATTATATTAGTTTTTAATATAGTTGAAGGGATATTCCAATTGTTTACAACTCATAAAAGAGTTTCAAGTGAGTTTCATTATAGCAAGGGTTTGTGTCTCCGAAGAATGCTCTTGGTATCTCAAAAGAGGGTGGTTGTCATTTCAATAAGTTGCGATCTAAAAAGGATATCATAATTGTTTCTTTAGAGTATGGTATGAACATTGCAATGTTTGGTTGTTATTTGAGGAAGCAGTGGCTACTACAAAGATAACGTACCTCTCATCCATATGTAAGAGTATGTTAGTTTTTAATATGGTTGGAGGAGTTTGTCACTTGGTTGTAAAAACAGTTGTAGACAAGTTTCACTGCTTGGAAGGGCTGATAGCTCAGAAGAATGCATACTAGTATTTCAAATAAATTATAAAGGTCGTTTCCATTGCCATCAGTTATAGTCCTATTATGCTGTGCATCTCTTAAAGGTTTTTGTTCATTTTGCTGCAAATAGCATGTTGGAATGTTTGATAGATAATTTTTATCTGGAACTTGTATTTCAAATTACCTTGCTTTTGTACTAGTGTTAAATTTGTTAGTTCAAATGCCCTTGCTTTTGTACAAGTGTTAAACTTGTTAGAGACTTTTAGAAGTTTTCATATAATTTTTGGATTTTTTTGAAAATTTCAGCAGCAAGTTTGGATATATTTTATAGGAGAGGTGCATTTTTTGTATATAAATTTAAAACTATTGTATTGCTAGCTGGCAACTTGAACTCTTAGCTATTGGACTTTCTTTTTCCTTCCAGGGGAGGCACATTCGCTGAAGGTTGATAAGGTATTGTTCAAGGGCATGTCAGAATATCAAGATGTGATGGTTTTTCAGGTCTGTTATAACTTGAATAATAGGCTGTCATCTTTCTGGATTGTATTAGGTGCTTCCAATCCACTTAATAGCATCCTTTGATATTCTGGTTGCAGTCATCATCATATGGAAAAGTACTTGTGCTTGATGGGGTGGTTCAGTTATCTGAAAAAGATGAATGTGCCTACCAAGAGATGATAGCACATCTTCCCCTTTGTTCTATTCCGTCTCCAAAAAAGGTTATTATATATCCTTGGTCATGATAGCTTTTGCTATGTTCATTTTAATATCACAGTTAATCTTAGATGAAGTATGGAAAGATGAGCTTGTAAGCCAGATAATGTGGAACTTTACCTTGGTCCTCTGTCATGCGATTTTTCTGGGGGACTGGGGGCATTCTTGACCATCCTGTTAACTTCTCTTTTAATTGCTAAGTCAAATTTTAACTGAGATTGCTTCAAATTCATATGCCTATGTTGGTACATATTCCCCTTCATTTTTGAGAATGTTAATGGAAGTGTGCTTTCCAGGACACTGTGTTTTAAGAACATTACTCATGAATTCATAATAGCATTTCTAGGACAATGATAATGGTAATGTTCATCTCAATACATTTCGCATGCTTTTGGAGAATATCACTGACAAATGAAACATTTTCTGTATATCCGAGTGTGTTATGTAGGCTGTTACTGTGAGAATTGCTTCACAGACTTCTAGTATTTGGAAGAATGTAAATATAATGTGAAGAAAATAAAATTCCTTTCACTTTGGTTTATTGTTTAGGTTTTAATGAGCTCAAACACACTATGGCCGGATCTTTAATGCGATTTGGGGTGGATCCTTGAGTGTAACTTTTGGATTAAGGAAATGAAAATCTTATCACTTTGGTTTTATAGTTTAGGTCCTAACAATTTTGTAGTAATAATAATCTTTTTCTGTTGTGATTAGAGGCTGTATGTAATTTATGGTGTTCTCTGAATGTGACATTTGGGTGCTAGATTGATTACCAGCTCTTTAAAAACCTTAGACTGGAGTAAGATGGAAGAGAATTCATTCAAATTATCTATAGGGTAGTTCAAAATATTGCAGTAAATTTTTGTATTCAGGTCTCTGTTTATAGGTGCATTATTTATACTGTTTGCTATTAATGCCAAATTATTCTTCCATTGAGTTGGATATTATCCTGAATTTGATTGATCTATCCTTGAATGAATGTCAGAGCATTTGTAAGCTGTAATACCGAGTATGTTAGATTTTAAAGATGTTTCTATGGTAGATACCATTACACCTTTGTGATCTCAATTGCAACATGTCTTGTTCTCTTGTCACTATATACTTTAATATCCTGCAATATTATGACCTGGTTTAATCTACTTGCAGTAAGTGTGACTGGAACATTTTAGGATTGTGATATATAAGAACTTTATTGTTATAGGGATTTTCAGTTGACCATTCTATTATACTAGGATCAATCGTCCTTAAATTGCATTTAGTTTTAAATACTTTCAAAACATTTCAGTAAATAGGGCCTTCTGCGTGTACTAATTTCAAAGGCCTGATTACCAAGAAAGCTCTGTAAGAGAAAATACACATATGCTCAAGTAAAGAAAATCTTCCGGAGTTTCAAGGGCCCTCACATGGAAAGAAGGAATGGCAAAGTATCAGATTTGGCTTGCTGTCCTATCTAGGACAGTGTATTTGATTTTTGGCTCTAAAATGGTATGAATTGGAAGCATATGTATTTGCATATTAGCCTGTAGTTTTCAGTAGTTAGTGCTTTAAGTTTTCTTTCTTTTACTGAACTCAAATAGGAAAAGCACCAAACCAAGGAAAATAGTTAAAAAGCAAATTGATTGCGTCCTGAAGCAATTTTGTGTTATACAATAGGTGGATGTCCTGAATACATCATTAGTTTTCTTTTTTTAATTGACTGTTGAAAGAGATTTGGTTGATACTATGCCCATCATAGAAATGCTTGATTAAACAGGGGCACAGATATGTGCATTTCTGTAAGAGGGAGAGATAGATTATTGCCGTCTTTCTCAAAGGTGAATTTCCCTGTTGCAGGTATTAGTAGTGGGAGGTGGTGATGGGGGTGTTCTGAGAGAGATATCTAGGCACAGCTCAGTGGAACAAATTGATATATGTGAAATTGACAAAATGGTTATAGATGTAAGTGGTAATAACTTTGACCTCATTTGATTAATAGGTTACATACTTTCTCTTAATGAAAAATACAATGCTTAATTCAAATTTTATGTTGTGTGTTTCTATTCGAGTAGTGTTCTTACTTTCTATCTTCGATAAATCTTGTTTATTATGATCGTTTCCATTTTTATTCATAAACTAAGAATTTTGAACTTGTAGGTATCCAAACAATTTTTTCCAGAACTTGGTGTGGGCTATGAAGATCCTCGTGTTAGACTTCATATTGGCGATGGTTTGTCATTGTTTATATTTGCTTTTGAATTCATTTTGAGTGTTTAGGATATCATCCAACTGGTTAGAAAAGATATTTATTGGGAAACACATGGTAGTGACAAGAAATTGGATCTTTTGCTGATGAAACTTTTGGAAGCGGGTTTCATCACTGTTGAATATGAGTAAGCATTTTTATGATGCCAAATTGGCCACTGATGTGATTCCATTGGATACAGGAGCTGCCTTTTTGAGGGAATGTCCAGATGGAGCATATGATGCAATCATTGTGGACTCTTCTGATCCCGTAGGTATGGTCTTTGGTCTGAAAAGAATACTCTCCCCAGCTTCAAGAAATCCAATGCTGCATAATCAGTATAAGTCAGTATATTGATACTCAGTGAACTGGTTTCACGCAATGCTTAATGGATTCCAATTACTATCCACTAGTGATGAGGCCTATTACCTAAAGAGTTTTAAGGTGTACCCTGTTCACACTTACAGCCACACTGTTGATAACAGACGACTATAAGACCTGGGGCATGCATTACTGAGAGAGCTTGATATTCACGAACTGCCATTTTCCATGTTTAAACTGTAACCTGCACATTTCTTCATCACATCATATTTCAATAATTTTATTTTATGCTTTAATCAGGTCCTGCTCAGGAACTGTTTGAAAGACCTTTCTATGAAACAGTGGCCAGAGCACTGAGGCCTGGGGGTGTGGTAATCACTCAAGCAGAAAGTTTGTGGTTGCATATGCATGTTATACAAGATATTGTCTCAGCATGCAGGCAGGCTTTCAAGGGCTCTGTCAACTATGCTTGGACCTCTGTCCCAACATATCCAAGGCAAGTAATCTGTAACTAATAAGCAGTCTCTATCATTGCCTATGTCTTGAAGTGGGTTTTACTTTTGGCTGGCCGTAATTTATTTCATAGACAAAATAATGAATTTTTACTGTGGAAGACATTTAGTGGGGAAGACCAAGCAACCAATGCTGTTCAAAGAGTTTAACCTTGTTTGAATTCCACTGGTACCATTTTCTGTAAATAGATAATAGCTTTATTAATGAAAGAGTTTTCGTTTTGATATGCAGTGGGACAATTGGCTTTATGATTTGCTCAACAGAAGGACCACCTGTAAATTTCAAGATTCCTATTAATCCTATTGAAAAACAGTGTGCTGCAACTAATTTGAGAGGCCCTTTAAAGTTCTACAACTCAGAGGTCATATTCCCATCTTTCTGTGTTTTTTCAATATGGCTTCTATTAAGCTTAATTTTGGTATTAATTGATATTCTGTAACATAGAGCTCATTATTCTATTTTCTATGCTTTTTCA